>JAEANM010005489.1:0-19563 GCA_017656035.1 Myanophis thanlyinensis
ATTCCTCAGCCAGCTTTGCTGGCTGAGGAATTCTGGGAGTTGAAGTCCACAAGTCTTAAAGTTGCCAAGGTTGGAGAGCCCTGGTCAGGAGGCTAAACCGCATGATGAATGGGTCAAGGGATGAGGTGTGTTCAGCCTAATGAAGAGAAATATTAGGGGGGAAATGACAGCCATCTTCCAGGGCTTGAGGGACTGCTACAGAGAAGAGGTGATCAACCCATTCCCCAATGCACCTGTGGGAAGGACAAGAAGTAATACTTTTTCAAGGAGAGATCCAGTCTAGGAGAAATTTCCTGAGAGGGAAGAACAATTAACCAGTGGCTTTCCTCCAGAAGTTGTGAGTGTGCCATCACTGGAAGCTTTGTAGAAGAGACTGGATAGCCATTTGTCTGAAATAGTATAGTATAAATAAAAGGTAACAGTACCCCTTGCACATACGTGCTAGTCGTTCCCGACTCTAGGGGGCGCTGCTCATCTCTGTTTCTAAGCCCAAGAGCCAGCGCTGTCTACTGACGATTCCGTGGTCATGTGGCTGGCACACCAAAGGCGCATGGAGCGCTGTTACCTTCCCACCGAGGTGGTCCCTATTTTTTCTACTTGCAATTTTTTTACATGCTTTTGAACTGCTAGGTTGGCAGAAGCTGCAGCAAGTAACAGGAGCTCACTCCATTACATGGCGCTAGGGATTTGAACCGCCCAGAGTTAAAACTCCCTCTGATTCTCATGTTCGCAAATCGCAGTTCCATAAATCTAGGGCTGACAAATTGTTTTGTGTGTTTTTATCGGCTATAAACCGCCCCGAGTCCTTAGGGAGAGGGGGCAGTATATAAATTTGATTAATAAATAAATAAATAAACTGCTGACCTTTCTGACTGACAAGCTCAGCGTCTTAGCCACTGAGCCACCGTATCCCCATAGTGTAAATAGTATAGTGTATATAGTATAGCTTGCGCAGGGGTTTGAACTAGAAGACCTTCTAAGTCCATTCCAGCCCTATGATTCTATGATTCTTGCTGTTTTATATTTATGGACTTGTTCTGCAAAGAAGTCTTCACATTTTCAAAGTTTTTTGAGGGGAGGCAGGTAGTTTGGAAACAGCTTGATTTGTCCTTAAGAGCCTGACAGCTCCAGTGGTTAAGGCACTGGGTTAGAAATATGAACCTGATTTCTCGTCCTTATTTTACGCACGGACGTCAGCTGGATGACTTTGGACCAGTCCTTTTCTCTGCCAAGAAGGTCACAATGAGAATCCACTTCCAAGAGGCTCCCAAGAAAATCACAGGGACCACCTACCTATTCATGAAGCTCGGGGCTTCTCAAGCTTGGCAATTTAAGAGATGGGTGGAAGGGAGGGGAGGAAAAGGGAGGAGAGGGAAGGAGAGGGGAAAGGAGAGAGAGAAGTAGAAGCAAGGAGAGGAGAAGGAGGAGAGAGGGAAGTGGAGGGGAAGGGAGAAGAACGGAAAAGGGAAGAAGAGGGAAGTGGAGGGGAGAGGAGAAGGGAGGGAAGGAGAAGGAGATCAAAACGAGTTCACAGATATATAGAATGTTATGGTACAATTATGAAAAAAAATGTTGTAACTCTGACAACATTATGCGTTTAAAAGGGACTATAATGTATGATTAAGAGAATGCCGGTTATAATCAGGGTGCTTAACACTATGTATACTTAAAACGGGACTGAATACAGCCAGGATGCTGCCATTGCAAAACTGAAAATGTGATGTAGCATAAAGAAAAATGTATAATAAAGATATTTATGAGAGAGAGAGAGAGAGAGAGAGAGATGGGTGGACTTCAACTCCCAGAATTCCCAGAGATTTCTGGGGTTTGAAATCCACCCACCTTCCAGTTGCCAAGCTGGAGAAAGACTGGCGCAGCAGCAGCTGTGGGGAGCCTCTGTCCCAGCCCTCTGCCCACCTGACCACTGAATCAGGGATGAGCGAGGGGGAGAGCCTGCTCTGCTGGTCAGCCTTGGCCAAGGGCGGCAGAAAGTCAGTCTCCAAGAAGGAAACGCAGGCGAGCACAGCAGCAGGGGGGTGGGGTGGGGTGGGGGGAACCAGCCTGAGCCGGAGGCAGACAAGCCGCCCCTTTGGTGCCAGGCGGCAATTGTGTGCTTGAGAAGCCAACTGGCTCTCGTAGATTTGCACCAACGCTGCTTCCCTCTCAAAGGAAGCCGAATAAGAACCCGTTTGTTGAGTTCAGCCGGTTCCTGGGAACTGGCTGGGCTTGTTCTGCCACAGCAGGGAGATGGGGGATTCCAGAGAGGACACAGGGAGGAAGAAGAAGACGAGGAGGGGAAAGGTGCCCGTTAGGCACAGGCAGCGTGGCCACAAACAGGGAACGTGGCCCTCACTGACAAGCAGGTTCCCTGGCATCTTCACCAGGAGGGGAGGGGATGGTGGGGAGGGCTCATAGCAGTCTCCTGAATACAGAATAACAGAGTTGGAAGGGACCTTGGAGGTCCTCTAGCCCAACCCTCTGCACAAGCAAGAGATTCTATATCAGGGGTGTCAAATTCAAGGGCCGGGGGCTGCATCTGGCCTGCAGGTGCTTAGATCTGACCCATGGGTGGCCCTCTGGAGCTCCTGTTTTGGCTGGCAGAGGGTTGCAGGAGGCCGTCGCAGCCGAAAACCGAGCTCGGGAGCCCATTTTGGCTGGCAGAGTGCTCAGGCCACCACAGGCACCCCTGACATGAGTGACGTCAACATGGCCATGCTCCCCCTGGCCACACCCAAGGTCAAACACAACCCTGATGCAGCCCTCAATGAAATCAAGTTTGGCACCCTGTCCTATCATTGCGGACAAATGGTTGTCCAGTCTGTAATGTGTTGCGCAGGCGTGGACGGAGTTTCCACTCCGGTCCGACACTGCAGACTATTGAACCAGCAGCTGATTGGCTGCCGGATGAGCGATTCCCATTGGCTGGTTCGTCCAGCCAATGGGAAGCGCGGAAAGTGAAGCCATGGCAAAATATAAAAACCGCGGCTCACTTCTTTTCCTCCAGTTACGACCGGAGCCGTGAGTTTTGCTCGCGGCTTGAAATAAACAGGACCCTTCGCGGTCATCCAAACCGACCTCGCGTCTGCTGCATTTTTCATCCTATTTGGACTGGGTTTTCGGCTACAACACAGTCTTTTCTTGAAAACCTCCAGTGATGGAGCGCCCACAATTTCTGGTGGCAAGCTGTTCCACTGGTTAATTCTTCTCACTGCCAAGGATTTTCTCCTTAGTTCTAAACGGTTGTCTCCCTCTTAGCTTCCACCTGTTCCTTCTTGTCGTGCCCTCTGGTGCTTTGGAGAGTTTGCACAAGTCCCTCAAATATTGGAAGACTGCTCTCATGTCACCCCTTCATCGTTCTCTTTGTTAGGCTGGACTTACTGAATTACACACATAACTGCAACCATCATTAGTTATTCAATTCCAGATGTTCTCCTTCCACACCTCAGCTCATCTGCAGCAAACAACTACCTACTGAGAACCTTGGTGGCACAGTGGTTAGAGTGCAGTACTGCAGGCAACTTCTGCTGGCTGCCTGCCAATTCGACAGTTCAAATCCCACCAGGCTCAAGGTTGACTCAGCCTTCCACCCTTCCGAGGTGGGAAGAAGGAGGAGCCAGATGTTGGGGGCAATAGGCTGACTCTGTAACTGCTTAGACAGGGCTGGAAAGCCATGTGAAGCGGTATATAAGTCTAAGTGCTATTGCTATTGCTTTCTCACACATTTCTGGCAGCATGCTTGCTGTTCATTCAGAAAAGCAGCTTCTAAGCTCTGCCCTCCACAATCAGGAGCCCTCCAGATGTGGGGCAGCCACAATTCCAAGAATGCCGAGCCAGACTGAGTTCCTTAGGAGGAGATTGGGTTGTGTTTGGAGGGAGGGGTGTTAGGCTGATTAACAGGTTAATTAATTAACAGGTTAATCAATTAACAGGTTAATTAACAGTTAATTAACAGGTGTTAGGCTGATTAACAGGTTAATCAATTAACAGGTTAATTAACAGTTAGTTAATTAACAGGTGTTAGGCTGATTAACATCACGGAACCTCGCCTTGCCTTGCCCTTGGTTCTTCTACACGACCACCTGTGGGATGCCACAGCCCAAGAGTCAGCAACCATTGGAAAGCTACCCAATCAGATGGGAACTTGTCTCTGGGGCAACAGTGGCTTTGGATCAAAGTGGGAAGACTTGGATTGAGGTCCAGCCTCCAGCAAGGGGACAGGTCCTTCTGGGTCAACCCAGTCAAAGGGGGAAATTAAAAGAGGGAAGGCCAGGTGTGTCCTTTTCAGTTTTCATCATAAGGCAAGGTATAAACTCAGCAAGGAATCGAATGGACTGCTTTCCCACAGTGGCACCATAGTTAGAATGCAACCTTGAAGCCTAGCTCACAGTTCACTGCCAAGACTTTGATCCTGACTGGCTCAAGATTAACTCAGCCTTCCAGCCTTCCATCCTCAATAAACTGAGGACCCAGATCATTGGAGGCAAGATAACCAGTTAAAGAGGGCCTTAAAGCACTGTGAAGCAGTATATAAGTCTAAGTGCTGTTGCGCTTCCTTCCTTCCTTCCGTCCTTCCTTCCTTCCATCCATCCATCCATCCATCCTGTGCAGCAGTTAAAATGCAGTTGTATTGCCGGCTAATTCTGCCCACTGCCAGGAGTTTGATTGTGACTGGCTCAGATTGACTCAGCCTTCCATTCTTTCAAAGTGGATAAAATAAGGAGCCAAATTGTTGGGGGCAACTCTGTATTTACTTACAGCAAGGCTGTAAAGCACAGTGAAGCGGTATATAAGTCCAAGAGCTATTGCTACCAGCTATCACTAGCTCTGAACTAGACCACTAGACCACTAGACCGGGGGTCTCCAATCTTGGCCACTTGTGGACTTCAACTCCCAGTATTCCTCAGCCAGCAAAGCTGCACTAGACCACATGGGGATTATATGACTGTGGCTTGGGGTGCCAATGGAGTTCTTTCAACCCAGGAGCTCATTCTACTTGGAAGCATGCTGCTTTTCCCTTGCCTTCATGCAGAATTAATCCTAACTGCACAGAAAAGCCATCCAGCAGTCAAGGGTTCAACTTCCACCAGCTCGAAGGCTCCCCATTATCTTCAGGGAAAGCCTCCAGGGGGCCTGATGTCACCATCTGAAAATCGTGGTAAAGATCTCTGTCACTGTTCCTGTGTCAATGTGAGTTGATGGGAAAGTGGGGGGGGGGAACACACAGTATTCATAGGACTGGTCAAGATGTAGGCCATGTAGTTATAGACCCATGAAGCTCTCTAAGGGTTAACCTTTGTCTGGTCCTCTTCACCTGTGTGTCTCCAATGGTTGCATGAACCCCTCCCAGCTGACTTGTTTAAAGTCAGCTGCATTGGGCCTTACCCTGACAATGCCCTTTGCTGCCATCAACTCATCAGATTGTTTGCTAAAAAAAAAACCCCACCTCTTCCAATCCTGCTCAATCAAAGCCTACTCCTGTTTGATTGGGCCTTTCTGCGACTGGAAAAAAAATATGATTTATCAGCTAGCAGAGGTGGCCCCACCAATCTAAAAAAAACCAACAACCCTGGAGAGTCTGTTTGGTCCAGTGGTTAATGCACCGGCTAGAAATCGGTAGACTAGTGATACCTTAGGCATGAATGCCAGCTCGGTGAGTTTGGGCCCATCACCAGGAGAAGATGAGTTCTAACTCCACCTTAGGCATGACAACCGGCTTGCTGATTTTGGACCAACTACTAGCAGACAGTGAGTTCTAGTCCTGCCTTAGGCTTAAAAACCAGCTGGGTGACCTTGGGCCAGTCAGTCCCTCTCTCTCTCTCTCAGCTCACCCCACTCCACAGGGTTGTTGTGGAGCAAATAGGAAGAAGAAGGTATTCACCATCTTGAGTTGTTTGTACAAATAATAAAGGTGAGCAGGAAGTAAATAAATAAATCACGGCATGCTAACCCAAGCAATTGTAGGGGGAAGGAGGCAGGTGCAAGGGGCAGCAAAATCACACAATAAGGCAGGAGAGCCAAGAACTGGCAAGGGAGGCAGCAAGAAAGCTAATCATTAGTGAACCAAGTTTGCTGTTGCTGCCGGTGTCACGCACAAACCTTTCCATGTTTGCCCTGGCACAGATCAGCTTCCACTCCACCCAGCCCTGCCTTTTACCTGAACCCTTAAGAAATCAACTCTGAACTAAATAGATAGTCTGATCAACTCTGATACGCCTCTCGGCTCTGAAGTGGGAGCATATAATGTTGTGGCCGTGCCTCTGTTGTGTACACAGCAGGCACATACAGCAAGGAAAGGGCTGCAGGGTAGACAGCAATGTCAAAAGGAGGTATCAGGAGAACCCACGGAAAGCCACGTCTATGATGCTGCCAAGATGATAGCAATGCACCAGGAGTCGAGCATCACGTGAAAGTAATTTTGCTTTTTCACCACCCTATTGCGCAATTTTTCATCATCTCAAAAATGACTCCAGCACCAACTTTCATGGACTACACCCCTGCAACAGATAAGTAAAATATTACCCAGGGAAGCACCTGCCACTCAACCTATCTAGGGATGGGTCTATCCTCGATATTGTGATTTGTGAGTGAAAAAGAGCGGAAATTATTTCTAAGCTCTAAAACTTTGTTTGAGGTGTGGCTATGTATAAAACAATCCTTAGGCATGACACTCATGTCCACTCATATCTTTTCACTAATATGCAATATGGTAGAACCTTCTGCAAGAACCTTCTTTTTGTTCTTCCAAGCTGTCTGTCATCATAACCTTCCCCTTTAGCTTTTAATGCTTCTCATCCACATTTCCTTTCCATCTTCTCTCCTTTGCAGCTGAGGAAGGCATAGCAAAGTCACCACAAATGAATTATACTAAACTCAAGCTTTATTTTGTCCCAGCCTTCTGACTAGGAGAAGTCTCCAGAACAATCTTCATGGCCAAAACTGGCTCCGTGCCCCATGAAGCACCCCAGAAAATAGAAATCCTAGATTGGGGGCAGCCCAGTGCATCAGCTGACCCCCCCACACCCCCTTTAGAAGACACAGAACGAAACCGCTGGGGTTTCCTGTACCACTTTGAACTGCTGCTGGGACTGAAATGGGCAACCCTTGAAATAAACAGGGGTCTACGCTCACCCACAATGGCACTCAGGCTGTACTCTCCAAATTGCACAGGTACCACCCCCAGCACCCATCGTGCACAGCCAATCCTGATCAGGGGTGATGGAATCTGGAGTTTTTTCTGTCTTGGAGAGCATTTCTCATTGACTCAGCCTTTCATCTTTCTGAGGTCCATAAAATGAGGACCCAGATTGTCGGGGACAAGATGCTGATTTTGTAAACCACTTAAAGAGGGTTGTAAGGCACTGTCAAGCGGTATATAAATCTAAGTGCTATTGCTATTCTTTCCCACATAAAGCGATATATATATATATGTGTGTGTGTGTGTGTCTCAATACTATTGCTATGGCTAGCTACCTCTATGTCTGACTGTCTTTCCCACATAAAGCAGTATGTAAGTCTACAGTAAGTGCTATTGCCATTCTTTCCCACATAAAGCGACATATAAGTCTAAGCGCCATTGCTGGTGCTTCCAGGCTATCATGTCCAGAGAGAGGCCTAACTCGGCTTTGGTTAATTGGGGCTCCGGGTTCAAGAAGCGCCTGACAGGGGTGGAGGGAGCCTCGGACCCCCTCGAAGCGGGGCGCCCCTCGCCAGCCGTGAACTTCAATTCCCAGAATCCCCCGGGGCCATTTTGGCCCCTGGCGGCCCATGAAGCCCTGGCGCCCCAAAAAGGGCCCGCCTGAGGAAGGCCGAAGCGGCGGGTCAGAGACGGGAGGCGGGTTCAGCGGCTGGTCGTCGCCCCCAGACTCGAGGCGCCGGGGACTGAGGGACGAGGCTGCCCGGCTCTTTTCGCCCGCGGGGCTTCCCGGCTTACGGCGGGGGCCGAACGACGAGCCGGGCTCGGCAGCCTGAGGGGCGCGTTGCCTTCGGCCCGCGGCAGGACAGCCCGCGGCCTCGCCCTTCGCCCAGCCTCCCGCCTGGAGCGGCCCCGCGGCCCCCGCCTCCCCGGCCCCGGCGCCCGTTACCTGCTCGGCGTCCCCGTCGTCGGGCTCCAGCTCGCCCACGTAGTACTGCTGGAGCCAGCGGCGCGCGTTGGCTGAGTGCCGGTGCGGCGGGCCATCCAGCGCGGCGTTCACGTCGGTGCCGGCCCGCTCCAGCAGCACCTGCTGCCCGCCCGGGTGGAGGCGCGCGAAGGCGCTGAGGTCGTAGAGGCGGCGGCCGGTCAGTACCAGGCAGGCGCCCCGGGCGCAGGCGGCGCGCATCTCGGCGCGGCTGAAGGAGCGGCTGGTCGGCTGGTCGGCCATCGGGGGAGCGTCTGGCGGGGCTTTGGCCCGCTGGCCCGGCACCTGCCGGCTTCATGTCGATGCGCCCGCCCCGCTCCGCTCCGCCCCCGACGGCGCCGCCCCTCCGCCGAGGCATCGCGCCCGCGGGCCGGCCCAGCCCAGCCCAGCCCACCCCCGCCGCCACTGGCCCGGCCGGCGAGCGCGGGAAGGGAGCCGCTTCCCGCCCCCAGCGGGGAGCATCTCGGAGACGGCGAGAGGGATCCAAGCGCAGCTGGCCGACCCTCCCCGAGCCCGACAGCGGCGTCCTTCTTCGAATAGACCAGAGCTGGAAGGGCCCTTGGAGGTCTTCTACTCCAGCCCCCTGCTCAAGCAGGAGAGCCTATCTATCCCATTTCAGACTTGCCGAGGGTCTCTTTCTTAAAACCCTCCACTGATGGAGCGCCCGTGATTTCTGGTGGCAAGCCGTTCCACTGGATAATTGGAGCAGCAAGTTGCCTTCGGAAGTTGTGGGAGCTTCATCCCTGGAAGCTTTCGAGAAGAGACTGGGCTGCCCTCTGTCAGAAATGGGGTAGGGTCTCCTGCTTGGATGGAGGGTTGGGCTAGATGACCTACAAGGTCCCTTCCAACTCAGTTAATCTGTAATAACGATCTGTCCTCACTGTTAGTAACTTTGTCCTCAGTTCCAGATTGCTTCTCTCTTTGATGAGATTTTATCCACTGTTTCTTCTCTTGCCTTCAGATACTTTGGAAAATAATCCCCCCCCTTCTTTGTGGCAGCCCCTCAAATACTGGGGTCCTGCTATCACGTCACCCCTAATTCTTCTTTTCTCCAGACCGGCCAGACCCAAACCTACAGCCGTTCCTCGCAGGGTTTACTCTCCAGGCCTTTCATCCTCTAATCCGCACGGTGTGCGGCTGACTCGTTCGGGCAGAGGGACGAGGCGGCGTAAGGCTGCCACTCAAGAGCCCGACCTCGCGAAGCGGCCGGGAACCAACGGACCCGGCGGTGCTGCAACGGCTCAGATTGGGCGAGAAGGGAAGCCCGGGGTTCCTGGAACGGGGCGGCTGGGCGGCTGCGCGGGAGAGGATGGTTCGGCGCCCGGCCAGGGAACAGCGAGGCTCGGTTCGCGGAGCGCCGGGCGCGGGAAATGACAATATTTGAATAAATTAAAGATTAGGACTGTTAGAAGTAAGGAAGGAGTAGAAAGTTGGTCCTTTTGATCAATGATGCGAGGTGGGGCTCCTAGCCTCGGGTCCTCCCGAGGGATGCCTTTTGCTGAGCTATAAGTAACAGCCGGTCCTTCTTGTCTGATGCAAGAATTGCCATCAAGAGAGGGTTTAAATGTGCCAGGATGGGGGTCCTGCCCTCTTTTTGCATGCAAGGAGAATTAGGAGGGCCGGTGGGGGAAGTTAAAACTGTCAAGACAGTCACCTCGGTTGCAAGGGTCCAAACGGAGTCCCCTGTTTACACACAATGCAAGGAAGGATGCTATGGATAAATTTTGTCCCAAAAGATACTGGCAAAGGATGAGAGATCAGCTACAGAGCCCATTTTGTTTGAGAAGGTGAGTACTGAAGGTGAAATTATAAATGGCGGGCCAAGCAAAATGGTGTGAAAAAGGATACTTTGCTAAATACACATAGGAAACTGACTGAAGTTTTAACAATTAAAGGGGAAATACAAGTGGCAAAAAAGAGAATGGCCTGGAAAATGTTTCCTTGCTGAATCTACAAAAAAAGCTCATTAAATTCTCTCTGATGGAATAAAAACAAGGAGATATACAAATCCTATGACAATATTTGAATAAATTAAAGATTAGGACTGTTAGAAGTAAGGAAGGAGTAGAAAGTTGGTCCTTTTGATCAAGATTAAAATAAGACTCTTTTTTTCCCCCCGCAAAGTTCTGGTAACTTTTTAATGCAGGGCTCACCAACTCCCGGGCCGTGGTCTATTCAGAATTGGGCCATGTGAGTGGCTGGCTAGAGTGCGCATACATGGGCATGAAGCTCAACTTGCACAAGCAGCAGGCTGGCGGGGACTCACGTGCGTGCACACCAGCTCACCACTTGCACAAAGGCTGTGTGTGCGCATGCACGTGCCAGCCTACCACTGGCACAGCCCATTTCTCCTCTCCCACCTGCCAGCCAGGGTGCCAAGCCATGAAGATTGGGGACCACTGTTTTAATGGATCTTTTGCTGATACCAGCGAAGTTGATGTTTTATGGATTTGCATATAAATAAGGGATAGGATATGGTAGGAAGAGATCTCTGTTTCTAACCTGATAGGGGCTAAAGCAGGGGTGGACAAACTTTTTGACTCGCGGGCCACAATGGTTTCTAAAATTTGACAGA
Organism: Myanophis thanlyinensis; assembly: GCA_017656035.1. NCBI lineage: Eukaryota > Metazoa > Chordata > Lepidosauria > Squamata > Homalopsidae > Myanophis > Myanophis thanlyinensis. Next base: position 10,693 of record JAEANM010005489.1, read on the forward strand.
GGGGCCGGGCCAGAATAGGAGAATGGTGTGTTTGTGTGAACTAATATAAATTAAATGTAAAAACCATTATATGAAAAGATTTGGCCTTTAACAGGCAGCAAAACACCATTGTGCTTAGTTTATTGGAAAGCCAGGCACGTCAAGCAAAATGACAACAAACCCCCCCCCAAAAAACAACAACCTTGCGCACGCACCCATGTCCAAACACACACACTCCCCTCTCTGAAAAAAGGAGGGGGGATGAAAAGTATCCACTCGCCCATGAACCTTCAGCAAAATCAGCTTCCCAGATTCTCTCTCTTGTTTTTTTCTACTGTGGAGAGAAAAAAGAAAAAGTTTTCTTCTGGGACTTGATTGGACAGGAAGTGGCCAATCAGAGCAGCAGAGGGATGGCCAAGGAAGGAAGGAAGAAGGGGGTTGTCGACCCAGTGAAAATCGGCTTTTCTGGGCTCTCCGTTCCCTGAACCAGGTCTTCCTTGAAACTGCAGGGTTCCTGCTAGTAACTAGTTTGGTGGGCCGGATTAAAAAGCCCAATGGGCCGGATGTGGCCTGCAGGCCGTAGTTTGCCCATGTCTGATCTAGATCATGAGAAGTGATAATGCTGCTTGAAACCACATTAGTGAGGTCACACTTGGAATATTGCATCCAGTTCTGGTCATCATGATTCAAAAAAGATGCCGAGATCCTAGAAATGTGGCAGAGAAGATCAACAAAGATGATAAATGGTCTGGAGGCTAAATTGTATGATGAATGATGGAGGGAGCTAGTTATGACTAGTCTATCAGAGAGAAGGATTAGAGGTGGCGTGATAACTGTCTTCCAGTACTTGGGGGGGGTACAATCACAGAGAAGAGGAGATTGATGTTCTCCAAAGGACCAGAGGGCAGGACAATAAGTAGTGGGCAGAAGCTTGTTAAAGAATGAGCCAACCCAGAGGTGAAATTCAGCAGGTTCTAGCAGGTTCACAAGTCACATGACACCCCAGCCACACCCACCAAGCCACACCCATAGAACCAGTAGTAAAAAAAATAAAATTCCACCAGTGATCCAACCTAGAACTAAGGAGAAATTTCCTGACAACAAGAACAATTAATCAGTGGAATGGCTTGTTTCCCGGAGTTGTAGATAATCCATTTTCAGGTTTGAAGAGTAGACTCCAAGGTCCTTTCCAGTCCTATGATTCTATGTTTCCAGGTTTAATGCTTCTACTTCCTATTTTTCCCATAATAAATCCCAGTATTCTGAAATAATAACTGGATCCAAGCTATCTAAACTAACTTCTCTACCTAAGGGACAAAATAATACTGTGATCACCATATGTGACCAGCCCATTTCCACTGCAATTCTTTTACTCTCTTGATGATATTGTATGCTTTCATTTGTTCTCTAATCCATGTGCAGGTCTTTCTAGCTTGTCTTGTAATGCTGACAAGATCTTTCCATGTATCTTTCCATGACACTTTACAACACTCATAGCTTTTGTATCAATTGCAAGGTTAGTGTCACGTCTCGCCACAAGGTGACAATGGTTTCCATCTTGTGGGTACTGAGGGCTAGGTCTTCTTCCTCTTCAAAGGAGAAATATTTAACACAGAAAATTCATAATCATGCAATGGAAAGAAATAAGTAAACAAGATTATCTTTGACTTACGGCCACAATTTAGCCCAAAATTTCTGTGTGAAGCATTTGTTAAGTGAATTTTGCCCCATTGTATGACCTTTCTAGCCACAGTTGTTAAGTGAATCATTGCAATTGTTAAGTTAGTAACATGGTTATTAATTAAATCTGGCTTCCCAGTTGACTTTGCTTTGTCAGAAGGTTGCAGAAGATGATCACATGACCCCAGGACACTGTAGCCATCATAATTACATGCCAGTGCCGAGATCCAAATTTTGATCACATGACACGGGGATGCTACAATGGTCATAAGTGTGAAGAATGGTCATAGGTCACTTTTTTCCAGTTCCCTTGTAACTTTGAATGGTCACTAAAGGAACTGTTGTAGGTTGCGGGCTATCTGTATTTGGCCATTAGATTCAAGCCAAAATATAGTTCTTATGCAGTTTTCCTGAAGGAACCAGATTAATATGTGCTGTCTAACAGCATCTAACCAGCCATTATCTCTTTCTCCTTATTGATGCAAACTGTAAAGAAGAGACAAATGCATACTACACACATGCTTTCTCCAGCTGGCTTTAGGTATAAAACTTTCTGATAAATGGTTGCAGTAAAGGGACTGAGGAAGCCCTGGAGATGAACTTATGGCTTTCTAGGTCTGTAGCTTACCAAGATAGCTTTTATTTTATTTTTTTTAATTTAAACTAAAAACAACAGAGAATGATGGGCTATTGAGTTCATCTGCTGCACCATCTGCAGCTGCCTAGCTGGGTTGTACAGGTCTGGAACTGAAGAAACTGTGTTTGGAGAGAGCTGATTGCAAGACTATTTCTAGCGCATCTTTCATTTATATAGCCTCTTTCAACCACAAGGATCCCAAAACACCTATTTAACCATCAGGTTCACTGTAATGATCTTTATTTGCCCTGTTATAAAGAACTGAAAGTTATACATACGTGCTTGCTTTTTGTTCCTTCAACTTTTGAGATAGGTAATCCTCCTTCAACAGAAGGCAATATATGTAGCTCAGGTTGAACTGTGGAGTCCTTGATGGTCTCTGAGCTTGGTTGTTTGCTTGCAAATGTTTCATTAGCTGACTAGATAACACCATCAGTTATTTATATACAATAGCTTGCCCTCCCAGTGTTGGTGGGGATGTGGTTTTTCTCCTTGGTAGTTCCTTGATTAGGGTATTGTTTTCCATTTGATTATCTGTCTTAATCCCTGCTTATCTGGGTATTGGTTGCTGGAGAGGATATATAGTGGTCTTTTTGTTTTCTTCTTAGCTTTTTTATTTTCTCTTTTGAATGGTGTGCAAATGTGATTTATCTTTATTTATCAATGGATGGCTTGTTTTGTCTGAATATTAAGCTTACAGGAATTCCCTAATATTTTTGGATTTACATCCCACAAAACTCCTTCAACCTTCACTAGCATATACTTCATCCACAGAAGCTCTTAATTAGTCACAGTAATAGAAGTGATACAAGGATTTCCTGAGATGGTGAGAGGAGGAAGGATGCTAGGAAAGGAAAGCATGACATTGGGGTTGGGCAAATATAATGATAATAAATCATAAGCAAACATAAAATCTTTTGTGTGTTCCCTTGGCTAGCTTTAGTTTTCCTTCTTAATTTTGTTGCTTTTACTGAATTGTAAGAGAGTCTAAAAGAAGGATTTTTTCCCCATCATGGATAAGAAAATCTGTCTGAATTATGGAGACCTAGATTACAGAATTCAAGGAATAGTTCTCACTCAAGCATGCAATATTCTCCTGGCATTCAGCACATCATTATCATCAGCTGGATGGTAGGGAAAGAGAGTTGGTATAACTTATACTGCTTTACTAGTTTCTCCTGATTTGCTGTCTCATCATTGCCAATTTGGGACTTTCTGAATAGCAATTTTTCTTTTGTATAGGCCATCATTCCTATCTTCCTGAGCACACAATCTGAATGCTGAATACATGTTTAATAATCTAGTGGTCATACAGAAGACCATGATGACAATGATGTTATCCATTCAGTTGTGTCCGACTCTTAGTGATTCTATGAGTCAGGTCTCTCCACATCTTCTAATTGTGCTCTACTTCTTTGAGTTTTTCTATGCTCTGGCTGGTATCAGCTTTGATGATGTCCAGCCACCATGTTCTTTGGTGTCCTTTTACCATTAACACTTCCAAACATAATTGCTTTCTCCATGCAGTTATGGCCAGTATGGTCTTCTGTGAGATGCAGTTTTAAAATCACAAAACTGCATCTCACCGAAGGCTATACTGGGAGTATACAAAGAGTTAGCATCACTCTTGAGTTGCACTTTACATAGTGCAAATCAGGCATTACAATCCACAGGTTTCATACAAGATACTGTCATCAATACCAAATGAAAAAAAGCAGAAAGTATGACTAGAACAAGGGTCCAAATATGACTATAACAGGAATAATGACAGCTAATCTGTTCTATAGATATTACAGTGGCAGAGTTCCTTTTAAACAGACAGGAAGAAGGATTGTACAGACAATTTATAGGTGTGGTTGAGAATGTAAGTGGGCAGCAAATAGTTTCAACAGAGAAGCTCAGTTGCAAAGTACAAACAGCAATATTTCTACTGCTACAGTGCTATACCAAGGGCAGAGGAGAAGTCCTATGTGGTATTGTAAATCAGGTTAACATCCCTGTTTAAGGCCTTGTTTGCTACCAACTGATTTCCAGACCTGGTTGGAGATACTAAAGTAAGGAAAGCATGAGTTTATGGGACAGAACTTGCTATTACTGCAGGTTCTTCTTCCAGTTGGAAGATGGATTTTCTCATGACACTTTAAAGAAGCCCACTGAGAAGCTCTCTTTGGAAAATTCCCTGAAGGTGATGAAGGCATATTGACAATACTCTTAATTGTCTTGTATCCCTTACGACAGTTCAGAAAACAGATAGATAAGCCCAGTTTCTTGCAAGTATCACTGTTCCAAAGTATTTTTTGAAGTGCAGCATTTTTGCTCAGCACAGCAGTTTAACAAGTGATGAATTGTCTTTCCTTTGGACCTTATAAATTGAATTAATTTAAGGCTCTACTCACAACCTTGGTCCTTTTGTAGTAGTGTTGTTATAGGGTGAGGATTACTGCATAAGGTTTTTTTTGAGAAAGGTGGCAGAATTTTGTTTTTACTTTTTAGGTCTGTCTGAATATTTAGTTATCTTGGTAAATTGGGAAGTATCCCCCCACCCACCCAAAAAAACCCAGAAGAAAGCTGTGGCCAGATACTTCAATATTGTTGCCCCTAAATCCTACCTGGATACCAGTATTCATCAATTTAGGACCACAATTGAGCCGCAAATTTTTGTTGCTAATTGAGATAGTTTAAGTGAGTTTTGCCGCATTTTACAACTTCCTTTTCCACAGTAGTTTAAGTGAATCACTGCAGTTATTAAATTAGTAATATGGTTAAATGAAATCTGGCTTCTCCCATTGCCTTTGCTTGTCAGAAGTTGAAAAGGTGATCGCATGACCCTGGGACACTGCAACCGTCATAATTATGAATCAGTTACCAAGTGTCTGAATTTTGTTCTTGTCACCATCAGGATGCTGCAACAGTTGTAAGTGTGAAAAATGATAGTAAGTCACTTTTTTTCAGTGATGTTGTAACTTCAGTCACTAAGTGAATAGTTGCAAGTCGAAATCCATGACTTCAGTAACTGGACATAACATAAAAGTTCTTTTACTACTTTTTGCTTTCTTTAGAAAAGCAGTGAGAAATTATGGCACCACAATTTGTGGTAGCACAGTATCTAAGAATGAGAGCCACATGCAACCTATGGTCTGCTGTGCATTCCTATCAACTAGTTTCATAGAAGACTATATATGACTGGGAATCCACACTAGTAATCTTTAATATCATCTAACAACCACTATGATCATTTTTCATTAATAAAGCAGGCTTTATAGTTCTACTACAATTATTAGGTATCAGAATAGTTGCTGGCATAGAAGACATCCTTTATTTATTTATTTTTACTTCTTAGTGTTAAATGTTTTACTGTATGCAAGGGGCAAATGTATCCTGGGTTTTAAAGTTTTCCAATATTGTAATTGTTGGGTTGATGGTCTCATGCACACAGTAGTAAGTGATTGAAGTCTTAAATATGAGCTGTTTTACCATTACTGTATATGAGATAAATAATAGGAGAATATGAGAGAAAGGAGATACTTTGTGTAGCTCAGATATAGTCTAGCATTTAACCCAGTAGCTGGTCCTGAATATGAAAAACTGGTTCCCAAAAAAATCTTCTGAATCCCTCTAACTTCTACCCAATTCACTATGCATGTGAATATGCATGGTGCCAACTCTCCAATCAGCAGGAGAAACTCTATGGGGCAATTCTCCCCCTCCATTCATAGGTACAAAAATCTAAATCTAACTTTCTACTTAGAAAAAAAAAACAGCTTTAATTTGGATACAAGCCAATAATCACACAGACGTAGTGAGAGCAATACACAGGAACATCAAAATAAAATTGCTGAACAGCAATTGTTGAACTCAATGAGATTTAATCCTTAAATTCTGACAAATTGTGATAGCGGCCTTTTTCTATCTCACCCAAAAGCTTTTATTTTTCTTATTCAACAATCAGAAAGGGTCTTTAAATGGGACCCATAATACAAAAACACTTATTCAAAAAATTCAACATCCTCAAAGCCAACATTTATAGCTCCAGGCCATCTTGAAAAAGTCACATGGGTCTTCCTCCAGCTGACATATCAAATACTGCTCATGAATTAAACACTTGTACCACACACTCTACCTCAATATTTTCCATCCTATGTGATTTTAAATTGGGTGCAGACTTCAACTCCCAGAATTCCTCTGCCAGTAAGACCATAGCCAAAAACTCTACATGAACTCTACCCATCTCAAAGTTGCCCAAGTTGGAAAACATTATAGTATATTGACCAAGCTAACCAAAGTCTCAGGTTTCCCCCTCCTTCTAATTCACAAACAATTGTTCTGTCTCACCATTTCCCTAAAGCCTCTTCTCTTTCTGAATCTTCTTAACTTGCCTTTTACCTACAATTAAGCTTTTGGTTTCCCCCTTAACTTAATGCTCTTCTAGGTTAAGTGTTTCCGTTTCTAATCCTAGCCATGCCTTCAGCTTAAACTGCTTCTCTCATTCGTCCTCCTATGTTCTGTCAGTGACAATTAGAGTTCCTTGCACTTGCAGCTCCACAGCTGTTGTATCCTTTTCCCAATGCCTCAGTTTTGTTTGTTTTTTCTCTCAGATCTTCTGGGATAATGTCACCTACTTGCCAAAGGTGCCCAGTTTTGATTAATTTGAAAGTTCCAGCAGCTTTTCATGATGGCATCAAAATAGACAAGATGGTTGGATGAAACATTTAGATCTAAGGGCTGAACTTTTTGTACATATGTTAAAATTGCAGATGTTACAAAAATAGGAATTAAAAACACGTCTTCCTTCTTGTCTCTTTTGAACCCCTGTAGATGCACTGGGCTCCATGCTCTCCACCGAATATTCCTTTCATTTTTTCCTGTGATTTTAGTTCCTACTACTAATCCCGACATCCAGAGGACCTGTTCTCTTTTTCTTCTGACTCCTAGTAATTAACTTACCTATACATTCAGATTCCTATCACTGAATTTAATTTCCAAGCTTTTCATGGCAACTTCCTACCATTTTACCATTACCCTTCATGAATTATTCAGCTCTACAGGCACTTTGATTATATATCTAATAGCTGAACTTTTTTAAACCTGGGAAAAATTATAGAAGTGAAATAAATGGGTAAAAAAGGTAGAACACAGCAAATGGTGCTTTGAAAACACATCTTTCATGTTTGCTGGATCATGGGATTGTGATTCAGAAATGTACCGTGTTTGAACAATACTGTAAGATGACTGCCTGCTTCTCTCTGCCCATGGCTGATATTCTAACCCCTGTTTATTATAATGCTAGTGGACTCAGAAATATATATATATGTCCAAGATCAGTAGCAAACACAGATTTTTTTCTATTTTTCACCTCTTGTTTTAGCTAGCAACAAGCACAACATTCCAAAAAATCTGGGGAAATTTTTCAGGGGTTCATTCTACTGCTTTTGGATATGGCCAAGAAAAGAAGGAATATAATTCAGCCTTAACATCAGACTGACTTGGGTGGGTTGTATTTTTGTGGAAATTAATTTATGGCATGTTTTGGAAAGCCTGTGTGTTTTATTTTATTTTAGCAGCATACAAAACTATGAAACTTTAGTGTTCTTCCCTATAAGTCACTATTCATTCTTCTGGATTTCTCCAGATGCCATTTTCATCATCCTGAACAACTAGACATGTTGTTTAGGACTAGAGAGGCCCAGACTGGAGAAACTGGATTGAGATGATGAGCGGTATTTAACAATAAATAATAAACTAAACTTTATCTTGTTGCTTTTCTTATGGTTTCTTGTATGCCTATTATGAAACTTCTTCTCTTGGTGCCTACATGCTGACACAGCACCCATTTTCTTGTCCAATTTTATAAACTGTTCAGCCGTGTTGTTATTCATTGTTTTCTTTTAATTATGTACTCTTGTTAACCTCTCTGCCCATTCAAAGTTGTTGATTGTGATTGACACCAAGTATTAATTAAGGCATATAATTTATGACACTCGAGATTGAAATTAATAAGTGACAATACAATTACACGGCTTGCCTAATTGTCCTTCAGTATTGTGGAGATTGACACTTTTGGCCACATTTAAGTTAAAAGAGCTCACACAAACAGCTCAGCTAAGCATAATCACAATTGAATTAGAATAAAAAGCCCTTTGGAAGACTCAAAGCTCTGGACAAATATGATATTTGCTGTGTCTTTTATTCTGCCACATGGCTTGCATCTTAGATCAATGTCAAAATTAAATTTAGGAGAAAGCATTCCATTTACTATAAGTGGTGATCTTCATAATTTATTTTGCTTCCTGCTCCTCCTCTGAGGATTTCCTTGCATTTCCTTCCTTCTTTCCACTTTAGCACCTAAGACATGAATATGCATTTTCTTGGGGAATATAAATAGCAATAGCACTTAGACTTATATACTGCTTCACAGTGCTTTACAGCCCTCTTTAAGCAGTTTGCAGAGTCAGCGTATTGCTCCCAACAATCCCCCATCCATCCTTGCAAGGTCAGTTAAATGAGTACCCAACAATCTGGGTCCTCATTTTAATGACCTCGCAAGGATTTTGTTTGTTTGTTTGTTTGTTTGTTTG
>JAEANM010005490.1:0-10059 GCA_017656035.1 Myanophis thanlyinensis
TTATTTATATATCGCCCCCTTTCCCTAGGGACTCGGGGCGGTGTTGGGGAGGGAAAGATGGATGTGGCAACACTGGATGGAATCTCCCTTGGGAAAAACAATTTATTTGCACCATCCCACCCCTCCCCCATCCCCAGGCGCTTTCCCGTGTCCACTAAACCCATTGAAGATGACGTGGACGTGGCCACCGAGCGGCAGCGAGTTCTGCGTGGGGACGCTGACAATGACATGCTCAAGATTGAGAACCTCACCAAGGTGTGTGTGTGTGTGTGTGTAAGCAGGGGGTGGTCCATCGGAGGCAGTCTTGGCTAGAGCAGGGGGTTCAGAGGGAGCAAGGTCTGACCCCACTGAGATTTGGGGGTGGCAGGAGAGGGTTGGGGGCGAGAATGCCCCCAGGTAGAGGAGGGGCCCTTTCCTTTCCCCTGCCCTCCCCTCAGCTGTGCGTCTCTTCTCCCAGGTGTACAAATCACGCAGGATCGGGCGCATCCTGGCCGTGGATCGGCTGTGCGTGGGTGTCCGGCCAGGGGAGTGCTTTGGCTTGTTGGGCGTCAACGGGGCAGGGAAGACCACCACCTTCAAGATGCTGACGGGGGATGAGACCACCACCAACGGCGAGGCCTTCATTAACGGGCACAGGTGCGTCTGGCAGGTGGAGGTGGGGGGTGGAGGGTCCCTCAGGGGCCACCTCTTGCTGGCTGGCCCCCCTGGGAACTCTGCACCCGGAGCTGATTTCCCTTCTTTGCCCCTGGAATGTCCTGGGAATTTGCTGTCCCAGACTTAAAACAGGGTCATTTGCACACAGAGCAAGAAACAAGAAGCTTGAATCCATAGGCCTATAGAGCCTCCATGGGCAAGCAGTGTTGTTCTGATTTATTCATTGCAGGAAAGCACCACGAAGAGAAGGCTAGCTGTTAGGATCTTGTGCTGATCTAACGTAGTTTTTCCCCCTCAATTCATTTCTTCTCTGCTTCATTTTCCACCACTGTCTGCTTTGAGCCCTGGGTCCCATTATCTTTGGAAGGGGGCCGTGCTGCCAAGCCCCCTTTTCTTCCTGGAGGGGCTCTGGGGGTCTCCTGGGCAGCAGCGATGAGCCCCTCGCCCTGTGCTCAGCCCGGCTCTCGCTCTCCACAGCATCCTGAAGGAGCTTCTGCAGGTCCAGCAGAGTCTGGGCTACTGTCCGCAGTTTGACGCCCTTTTTGATGAGCTGACGGCCCAGGAGCACCTGGAACTCTACACTCGGCTGCGTGGCATCCCGTGGAAGGATGAGGAGCGGGTGAGGGAGACGGAGGCGGGCGAGACGGGCAACCCCTACCCGGCTGGCCGGGTTTTCCTTAAGAAGAAGACGGCAGCTGCTGCTGCTGCTGCTGCTTCTGTGCAGACCATGAGTCAGTGGAACTCACCCCCACAAGACAGAGAGGGCTAAGGGCAATACCTGGCTGGCCACAGAGGCCGGGTGAGGTGGGCTTTCAGCGGTCTCCCCAGGGCTGCAGCTGGGCTGTTCTTTGTGGCTGTGAGACCCCCCCCCCTTCCTTCACAACCCAGGTGGTCAAGTGGGCACTGAAGAAACTGGAACTGGCTAAATGTGCCAACAAGCCGGCCAGCACCTTCAGTGGTGGCAACAAGAGGAAGCTGTCCACCGCCATCGCGCTGATCGGCTACCCGGCCTTCATCTTCCTGGTGAGGAGTGGCAGGAGGGTTGCGGGTAGCGCTTCGCTCTTCTGCCTGGTGCTCCGATGCCTGGGCTGCAACCCCGCCTTGGGAGCCTCCTCGGCTGGTGCTGGGCTGGGCCTAATCCGGCCCCCTGGTCCCCTCCCTTGCAACAGGATGAGCCCACCACCGGCATGGACCCCAAGGCTCGGCGCTTCCTCTGGAACCTCATCTTGGACATCATCAAGACGGGCCGCTCCGTGGTTCTGACCTCACACAGGTAGGCTGGGCACAGAGCGACTCGCTGGCCTCCTCAGCTGCCAGGGAAAGGAAAGGGCTGGACAGGGAAGCGCCAGGGGTGTGGAGGGCAAGGCGGCAGCTGCTGCAGGGCCGTCCCTTCCCCTCCCTCTCCCCCTGCCATTTGGGGAGGGGAGGGCACCCTTTCTCTCAGCTGTGCTCGTCTTCTCCCAGCATGGAGGAGTGTGAGGCCCTCTGCACGCGGCTGGCCATCATGGTGAACGGGCGCTTGAAGTGTCTGGGCAGCATCCAGCATCTCAAGAACCGGTGAGCCCAGGGCGCTGGGTGGGCAGAGCGGAGGCCCCTCGCAGTGGCTTCTTCCACTGGCCAAAGCCCGTGAATCTCTCAGTCGTGACCCGAGGGCAATGCCCAGAGGTGGAGCAGACCCCTGAGTGCCCCAGCCCTGGCCCCTTTGGAGGGAGGGCCTTCTTGTCCCGCCCAGCTGCCCATCCTAGATGGGAGTCTTAACTTCCCTCCCGGAGCCAGGAGAGCGGCTCTTGCAGGCACCCCCTCTTCTCTTCTCTTCTCTTCTCCCCTCCCCCCTTGTTCTGGACAGGTTTGGGGACGGCTACATGATCACGGTCAGGACCAAGTCCAGCCTGAACGTGAAGGAGGTGGCTCAGTTCTTCAGCCGGAACTTCCCGGAGGCCGTCCTCAAGGTCTGGGCGACTCTTGGAGGGGAGGGGGTTCACCTTGGAGGAGGAGGAGGAAGCACTGACCTTCCCTGCCTTTTTGCCCCTCCCCCAGGAGAGGCACCACACCAAGGTCCAGTACCAGCTGAAGTCGGAGCACATCTCTCTGGCCCAGGTCTTCAGCAAGATGGAGCAGGTGGTGGACGTCCTGGGCATTGAGGACTACTCCGTCAGCCAGACCACGCTGGACAATGTGAGGGGCTGCCCTCCCCTGTGGACCCCAGCCCGCCTTCTGCCTGCTGCACTGGCGTCGTTGGCTGGCTGAGGATAATGGGAGCGGCCATCTGTCTCGGAAGGCCCCAGATTTCCCGTTTCTCTCCCCAGAGCCCCCATCCCCAGCCAGGGGAGGCGAGTCTGGGCTCCCACCTGAGTTTCGGCCTCCTTTGCAGGTGTTTGTGAATTTTGCCAAGAAGCAGAGCGACAACCTGGAGCAGCAGGAGAGCCTCCTGCCCTGCCCCATAGAGTCCCCTCTGCAGCGCCTCCTCAGCCTCCTGCGGCCCCGCGGGGCCCCCACGGAGCTGCGCACCATGGTGGGGGAGGAGCCCGAGGACTTGGAAACGGACGACGAGGGGCTGATCAGCTTTGAGGAGGAGAGGGTGAGCGGGGCCGGCCAGGCGAGGGGCAAAGAGGCCGGGGGGGGGGAGAGATCCCTGGGGGGGCAGCATTCATTACCTTCACTCTTTTCTCCTGCCCCCCCCCCCCCCGCCAGGCTCAGCTCTCCTTCAACACGGACACCCTCTGCTGAAAACGGAGGGAGGGGACGCAGCCCCCTCCCTTGGCTGGGCAGCCACTCGCCCCTTCCCGCTTGGCTGCCATCCTCGGCCTCTCTGCCCAGCGAGCGAGCGGGACGTCCCGGAGGCGGGAAGAGGAGGCATTGCCCGAGCCTTTGCACTGCCTGGCCCTCAGGACAGAGCTGGCCTTGAGGCGTTTTGCAGATGGCCAATGACCGGACATGGCGCAGTCCGACTGTGTGAGAAGACTTGGTGAGGGGCGTTTATGCAGGGGGGCATCTGCCTCCATGCCCCACTTGAACCCCACGGTTTTGGGCATTCGTCCTCAGAGAGACTGTGCCCTCTTGTACTGCACTGCCGGATCTGACTCTGGAGGGCAGCTGGCCGTGCTGGGCTGGACGACTGGGCGCGGTCAGCCTTTCCGGAAAAAGGGAAGCAGGAATGCCGAGGGGAGCGGATCCCCCTGGAGGAAATCTGGGGAGCCTGTCAGGGCGTACCTCCCCCCTTTCCCTCCCCCTCAGCCCAGGGACCAAAGCCCCCCGCCAGCTGCATGAAGGCTTGGAAAGGGCCGGGCATCTGGGCGTCCTGCTCAGGAGGAAGCCAGCCCCCCATGCTCCACCTCCCCCCCGAAAGCAGCCCAAGGAGAACCTCCGTTTCCTCTAACCAGACCTGGAGCTTTTTGCTTCCGAATCTCCTTTTTAAAGCATTGAGTAACGCGACTGGGCTGAAAGCCTCCGGAAGGCCCCCCAGGAGCCTCCCCACTCCCCTTCGGCTGTGGGGCAGGAGCTTCCCACTCCTCTGCTTGCCTCCTAATCCGGCATGGCATTAATCGGGAGCATCCGGTGGGGTCGCGAGGGTCTTTCAAGGCCTCTCGGGCACGGAGGCCCCGACACAGCGAGCAGGTGCCGGGGGTCCTGTGCAGGTGCTGAGAGAAGCCAGGAGGGTCTTCTCCAGCAGCATCTGGAATGGCCCCAGATGTGTGGGATGACTCCAACTCCCGATGTCCCAGCAGGTGGCTGGGGACGATGGGAGCTGAAGCCTGAAATGCAAGGTGGGGCTGCAGAAACCCGGTCCATGGTGCACCCCATCCTTTCCTGGTGGGGAAGGGCAGCCCCCCCCAGTACCTCTCTCCCCCCTCCCTCTCCCGGCTGTCCTCTTTGCACCGACCTCCAGAGAAGCTGAGAGGAGGGGGCGCTGGATGAGCTGGAGGGGGCCACCTTTGGGGCCAGAGCAAGGACGGCTCCCTTCTCAACTCAGCACCCGCCAGGCGGCTTCTTAGCACAGAACGAGTGTCCATCATATTTTGGGAAAGGGGGGGGGCGTTAGACAAAGATGGCAGTGGTTTATTTTCGGCTTAGCAAGCATAATGTCTTTTTATTTATTGGAGGGCTGGGGAGGGCTGGGGAGGAGAGGGTGAGTGAAATCGAGTGGGACTGTGCTGGGCTCGCACTCTCCCCACAGCAGCTGTGGGGCTTCCCCCAGGATGGGGCTGGGAACGGGCCCTGAACGGCCAGCGCAAAGGGAGACCTCAGGCCCCCTGCAAAGAGAAGCTGGCTGGGGAGGACTCTCTGCTGACCGGGGTCTCCCTGACCCCTCCGGAAACCCTTCTCTCTGCCCCGAGCCCTGGCTTGGGGATGCTGAGCCCCCTCCCCCTCGGAGCAGCTTGCTATCTTTGCAAAGAGCCTGTATGTTGCTAGAACCGGAAAAGCCAATGTGAAAAATAATTATTGTTTTAATAAAAAGGTGATAATAACCAATTGTTGTTTGGTGGAGATTTTTGTGGGGGAGCTGGGGTTTGTGAAGCCCACCCCAAAAACGTCCTTGAAGTTTTGTCTGGGCAGGAGTTGCCAGGCGAGTTGTGAGAGCGACACCATCATCGCTCGCTCGGGGGAATGGGGGGGAGGTCTTGGTTCTGCCCATGTTAGCATTTGGTTAGTGAATATTGTATTGTCTTAGGATAAGTCCCTTCCCCCTAATCGAGACAGGCTGGGGGCGAGGCTGGCATTTTCAGCACAGCCGCCCGGCCGAGGTTATGCCCACGCCGGGAACACCTCCTTAATCTCACGGCAGGCTTTCAAAGACCGGGGGAATTGTCGTCCTGTGCAGAAATGCAGTTGCTATTTTAATATTCCCAGAAGTGTCGACTGGACACTTTCTGGCTTCTGAGGAGCTGAAAACCAGTGAGGGCCGGGCAGGGGAGCCGGGCTGCTTTCAGAAGAAGACACACCTTGTCCCGGCTGCCCCAGGCCTGGGGTTTCCAAGAGATGCCATTAAGAGATGTCACTGGGAGGGTGTTGCCAGGCCAAGGGGGAGCTTTGCCCCCTGCAGGGGAGGTGAAACAGGGGCTCCCGGCTGCTCTCCGCCCAGTGACCCACACCAGCCTTTTGCAAGGCCCCCTCGACTGTCCTGAGCCCAGCCTGCCCCCCCCCACTCCCCTGGGATCTCGCTGTGAATCGGGGGCTCCTAGAAAGAAAAGAGAAAATTCAACCCCAGCCTGAGAGAGGTGAAAAGGGTGGCAAAAATATCTCCCCCCCCCCTTTTTTTTTTTTTTTAAATTTCCCTTCACAAAGTTCAGCCTCCCTGCCCCTTCAGTCTCTTCCAAGCCAGTCAGGCAGGGCTAGTTTTGCTCAGTTTCCCTCCTGGCTTTCAACCCAGAGGACCTCAGCGGATGGCCTGTGAGGTCCCGTGATGGGGGGAGGGGGCTTTCCTGGAGCTGCCCAGGGACCCTCGGCTCAAACTCTGCCCGTCTGTTGCTGCCACCCAAGGAACCTGGGAGTGCCCGGGATTGGGTGGCTGCGGAAGCAGGGCGTTGGGAGGCGAGGAAGAAAGAATGTGGCTGGTGAAGCTCTCGGGAGGGTGTGTCGAATTTATAACACAGATCCGAAGGGCTGCTGGGCAGCTTTCCCTGCTGGGGCCGAGAGAGGATGGCAGAGGGTTCCAAGATCCAGCTCTTCGTCAAGGTGAGACTCTCCCTTCCTTCCCTCTGCCACTCGGGCCGGGGTGCTCCAGACGGGACCCTCGGCTGCTCTGCCCACCTAAGCCTCCGACTGAAAAGCCTCGAGATGGTCTCACTGCTAACTGAGTTGCCGGGGAGCCCATAGGCGGAAGGGCAGAGCGGAGAAGCCTCTGGGGACCCCTCCGGCCTCTGTGTCTGGACGGGGGCCCCTCCTGTGCTGCTTTCATTCCAGCCGGGAGGCAGGCCCTCTGGGTCCAGCTCGCATCAGGACATTCCCAGCCAGGCTCTCCGCTCAACGTCTGGCCAAAGGGGACCTGCCAGCCCTCCAGTGGGGGCCCCGGGGGGTGCACTGTGCAGGGAGGGGGTTGGGAAGTCCTGGGTGCACCTTCTCTTTCCACGAATGGGTGGCTGCAGCGGTCCCATTGCCCCCACCCCACCCGGGAGCCGAAGGGATCTTTCTGGGTGCAACTGTGCTCAGAGGAAGGCTTTGCCCAAAACCATTTCGCAAAATGAAACTGCCAAATAAATCCCTGCCTTGGGGCAGAGGGAGCCTCTCTCGGCCAACCTGAGACGCTGCCTGCGTTGTGGATTTGGCTGGGGAACAATCCTGACCGCAGCCGAGAGCCCTGAGGGGCCGGGGGGGGGCTCTCCCTGGTCCTCCGCTGGGTGCAAGGGAAGTGGTTGGGGTGGTGGTGAGAGAGAGCGCATACCCAGCGCCCGACTTCCCTCCGAAGGGCAGGTCAGGGAGGGGCTGCAAGGCTCAGTTAAATGGTGGCCGAACCACCGTCCATCCCATAAACACCTGCGCTGATCCCCAAATGACTTGCCTACGAGGAAGGAATGGACAAGCGTTGAAACTGGACTGAAATCCCAGGGAGTTTTGACAGCAGAGCGAAAGGCTTAAAGGCATGTTTCTGCTGCTGACCTACTTCACTGGCACCGTCCTGGCTGGGAGGATGGGATTTGTAGTCCCGTACTTTCCATGGACGCTGTGTAAGGAAACCATGTTGGTTTTAACCCTCATCTGCCCCAAATCGGCCCTGGGGTTCCTCTTGCCCAGATGCCTTTCCGGGCCATCTCCCGACTCCTTTCCCTGCCCCATTTAGGCCAGCGCTGATGGGGAGACCATAGGGCACTGCCCCTTCTGCCAGCGCCTTTTCATGGTCCTGCTACTCAAGGGGGTCCCCTTCACGCTGACCACAGTGGACACCAAGAGGTAAGGGCCAGAGGAAGGGCCGGCCTCTTGCCTGCTGACAGTCTGCCTGTGGCAGGTCCCCTTTGATCCCGCCCCAAAAATATAAATTTATAATATATAAATTTAATAAAAGTAAAGTAAAGTAAAAATCCCCTGGCAGGAGATGGGGATTGTTGCCTCACCCGCCTGGGGGCCATGGGGTTAGAAAAGCTGCCCTAGAGTCTGGTGGGGGGAGGCTGTCTGCCTTTGGGGGCTGTTGGGGAGCTGCATCTGAAAAGGGGGGGGGCCTCTGGATGTTCCCAGCTCCTGGGAATGTCCCTCGTGGGGATACAGGAAGGGGAGACCCTCCATTTCCCAGGCTCAGCCCCTTTTTGATCCCCCCTCCCTCACAGGTCCCTGGATGTCCTGAAAGATTTCGCCCCGGGAGCCCAGCTGCCTGTCTTGCTCTACGACGGGGAGTCCAAAACAGACACCATCAAGATCGAAGAGTTTCTGGAGGAGACCCTTACCCCCCCTGAGTAAGCAGTGGGGGGGCCCTTCCAGTGAGGGGCTGGAGCCAACTCTTTCGGGGAGGGGGGGAGAGAAGAGAGGCAAGGGCTGAGCAAGAGCATCCTGCCCGCTCTCCTTCTGTCTTTTCCAAGGCAAGGCAGGATTCTGCCCATGGTGCAGATGGGGAGACTGAGGCAAAGCGCCGCAGCCGTCAGCATCCCTCTGCCTTTCCCCGCAGGTTCCCCAGCCTGGTGCCCAAGTACAAGGAGTCCACCTTAGCCGGGAATGACGTCTTCCACAGGTTCTCTGCCTACATCAAGAACCCGGTACCAGCGCAGGACGAAGGTGAGAAGGAAGGGGCTTCGGACTACAATCCCCATCCTCCCTAGCTAGCACGTGCCAAGGCCCTTAGTTGAGTCCAGTCCTTTGGGGGACTCAGAGAAAGACTGTGCTGAGCCCCTGAGGCTCCATTTGAGGTCTGGAGAGCAGCTACCTTCCTTTAAATTGCCCCCCCCCCGGCACGAATGTTGGGGCAGTACAAGAAGAGACAAAGCCCCTCCCCTGCAGGGCACTCAGGCCGGGCACAGACCAAGCAGGAGGGAAATCCTCCCTGGGCCAGCCAGTTGAGGGGCAGTGATGGAGGGGGGTGGCACCAGCACAATGGCCCTCCATCCCTAAGAAAGGATGTAGGCAAGGGGTCAAGCAAGAGGGAGAGGCCTCTGAGCATGTCCAGTGCCAGAGCTCAGGCCTGGCTGGGCTTGGGAACAAGGCCGGCTGAATCTCTGGCTTCCGAAGAAACGGCTGGGCGTCTCAGCAGCTCAAGCTCCCACCACAGAGGCAGTCTATCTGGGCATTCCTCTGCTGCCGTCTGCCCCAGAGGCTAACTCCTGGGGGTTTTCCCCACAGCTCTGCTCCACGCCCTCCTCAAAGCCTTCCGTAAGCTGGATCAATACTTGAACAGCCCTCTGGACTATGAGCGGGTGCGAGACCCCCAGCTGGTCATCTCCCGCCGGCGGTTCCTGGATGGTGACCAGATGACCCTGGCCGACTGCAACCTGCTCCCCAAACTCAACATCGTTAACGTGAGAAGACCGTGAGGGGGGCCAAGCCCCCTTTCCTCTCCTCTGCTTCCCCCCCCCCCGCCCCAGTGGGTCCCACCGGCTGCTCTGGGCACCCTTTTCTGCCGGGCATTTCCTGGGGCAGAATTTCCCGCCACGTCTCCTCCGGGAGCACCTAGCATATTCAAGGAAGGGCAAGCCTCTCCTCCACCCCACCCTCCACGGAGCCACAATTATCCCAAAATGCAACACAAACAAAATTTGGTATCCCGGGAATCTCGACCTTCTGGTTTGGGTTCATCTTGAAAACAAAGTCAGCGGAATAAAGGCAGGGCTGGCGCTGCCACCCTCGGCTCCGGGAGGCCCTGACTTTGCCTTCCCTCCCTCCTCCTGCAGGTTGTGTGCCAGCACTACCGCCAGGCAGGCATCCCCAGAGAGCTGCGGGGCATCAGGCGCTACCTGGAGTGCGCCACCGAGACCAAGGAGTTCCAGTACACCTGTCCGAACCCCCAGGAGATCATCCAGGCCTACCACGGCGTGGTCAGGCAGCCCTAATGGCCCCCTGGCTAAAGTCGGGGTCTGGCTAGCTCTGCCTGGCACCCCCGGCTCCTCTTCCTTCTCTCTCAGAGCCGCTCAGCGTGGAAGAAAGCAGGGCAGGTCCAGCTCAGTGGGACCCCCGTGGGAACGGTCCAGCATTGCCATCTTCCCTGCTGCCAAGGCAGTGGGCGCTAGGCAATGGGGCCAGGCCTTGGGTGGTGCTGGCAGTGCCAATGTGCTGTGGTGGCTTGCCTTTCTCCTCGGAGGGAGGGCTCCGCTCGCTTGCTCTTGGCTAGCTTCAGCCTGGAAGTTGAGGGAGGACAGTCAGCTCCCTTCACGCCTGCAGAGATGGCCTGAAGTGGGGCTGCGGGCTTCTTAAGAGGCTTAGCTCATCTGAAACTGTGAGAGACCCTCGCTGGCTGGAGCAGCCCTGCACCCAATTGGTGTGTGTGTGTGT
>JAEANM010005491.1:0-19561 GCA_017656035.1 Myanophis thanlyinensis
CCGCCGAAATGCTCCCGCTGCCGCCGCCGATGCCCCGCCCCCCGACACCCCGCCCCCAATGACGCCGACGATGCCACACACCCCCGACGTCAAGCCCCGCCCCCAATGACGCCGACGACGCCCCGGCCGACGCCGACGCGACCCCCCCCGCCGACGCCCCCCCGTCCTCTTTTTTTGTTTTTAAAATATGGTAAGCCTATGCGTGAGAGTCATGTGATTTGGATTTGCAGGGTCTGAATCATCTTTGCTTGGTCTTGTTCATTAGTTGATTATTTCTGGGCCTCACCAAATTGTCTTTTGAAATGTGAATATTGGAGCAGGAAATTCTGTTCAGAAAGAGGGGATCTGAATTCTGCAATTAAGGCCTTGGCATTTCCTGGTAAATTGATTTAGCTCTTTTGCCAAATTACTTTTCCTTTAGTATTGCTGGTTTACCATTTTGTCTTGTGATTGATCCCTTCCATAATTTTGTGAATTGGAAAACCAAATTTCCCACTATCTCAGTAACTATTTTGTGACAATGCTCATAGTGTGCTCTTATAATTTTTCTTGTCCTCCAAAAGTTATTGATTGATTTGAAGTCATTCCAGTTTATCTTGAAAATTAATCACCAGATAATAGCAATAGACTTATATATCGCTTCATAGTGACCTCTCTAAGTCAGTCTATATTTCCCCCAACAATCTGGGTCCTCATTTTACCGATCTTGGAAGGATGGAAGGATGAATCAACCTTGAGCCAGTCAGGAACAAACTCCTATCTATGGACAGAGTTAGCTTACAATACTGCATTCTAACCACTGCAGCACCCAGGCTTCTATTATAATATAATTATAATTATAGTAATGCCACCTGATACCCAACTACACTCTAGGCAGTTTACGATTTTTAAATCATTTACAAACAAAGTATAATACAAAAATAGCCATATTCCAACCATCTACTATCTGGATTTAAGATTTAGTCCATCATTAGAGTTTTAGGTATTTTTTTTAATCCCACTTTTACTCAAGACAGCAAACATAACTAATATTCCTTCCTCCTTTCATTTACCCAACAACAACCCTGTGAGGTGGGTTGGCTAAGAGAGAAAAAGAAAGACTGGCCCAAAATCACCCAGCCTCCTTTCATGTCTAAATTAGGACTACAACTCATAATCGCCTGGTTTCTAAACCTGCAGCTTAATCACCATATTAAACTGTATTTTTTTTTTTGTTTTTGCTGCAAAATAAAGGCCTGGTGCTTATATGGCTGTAATAGCAAACCAACGGAAACCCAATTTCCTTATTTTATTTATCATTCATTTTTTTCTCCTCATGATCCACAGATGGAAGTCCATTTGACCTAAAGCTCCCTTCACCAGCACATAATCATGTAAATTATAAGAACAAGCCAAAATAGGCCTTTTTATGTTTTAATTTTGATGTGTAACAGGAGAGAGAAGGGACACTTGATGATTTCATGGAGCCCTCAGAAACGGGACTAAAGTCAACATTGGCAGTTATAGATTTATTGGTGGATTCGAAATTGACTGATTTGAGGAGGAGAAGGAGAAAGGGCTGGGGAAGGATGAAATAGTTTTTGCAAACTCATTGCTGAGAAGAATCATCAGATGGAGAAGACAAAGGGCAGAAGACTCTGCTCAAACAAGAGACCCTATACCATTTCAGACAATTGGCTGTCCAACCTCTTCTTAAAAACCACCAATGTTGGAGCGTCCGCAACTTCTGAAGGCAAGCTGTTCTACTGATTGTTCTGTCAGGAAATTTTTCCTTAGTTCTGGGTTGCTTCTCTCCATGATTAGTTTCCATCCCTTGCTTCTTGTCCTGTCCTCAGGTGTTTTGGAAAATAGATTGGCCTCCTTTTCTTTGTGGCAACCCCTGAGATTTTGGAACACTGCTATCACGTCACCCCTAGTCCTTTTCACTAGACTAGCCAGATTATTTCGTCTTCAGAGTGAATTGCTAATAGAGTGGATGATTTTCAACATAATTCCTTCACTCAGTTACTCACCCCCATAGCCTTATTCATGGACATTTCAGATACATAAGGACAGACCTAGAAGAGATTTATTTTTAATTATCCCAGGACAACATCGTTCCAGATATTTCCCCCCTTTGTTCTCAATGCTATTTTATGCAACTGTGTGTAGATAAAATTAACACCATTTAAAGGCTAACATTTCTTTAATTGGATTGCAAGCCAAAGATACTGGTGGTTACCATAATTTTATGTTGACTTTACGGGCAAAAGGTGTTCTGCAAAGCATTCACTTTCCAGAGTGAGTTGCATTTTGAAACCAGCTATTACGTATTGACATGTGATATTGTTCTCTCTCTCTCTCTCCCTCTCTCTCTCCCCCACCCCCCCAAGCAATCAGAGGTAGCATGGATATTTTTGTTTGTATGCTGTTTTTATAGCACTGTTTATATGTGTGTGTGCGTGTGTGTGTTTCTATTTTCTCAGCACGGTTTGCAAAGCCACATGACCTAACCAAGGATTTGGCCTTTTTTCTCATGAGGGGATTAAAGGCAGGGGAGTAGAGGTGGAACCCGAGCTTCAATTAGAAGATCAAGTTCTCAGGGTTGGCTGGGAAGAGTCCCAGCTGCACCCAGGATGAAAAAAGGATCCAGTCTTCTATTGTCTCATTACAGACTCCTACGATCTCCACAGCACCAAAAATGTTCTCCTCTGTGACAAATAGGAGCCCGTTTTCTTCTCAGCCTGATGGAGTGAATGAAGAAGAGCTTAGGAACTACAACTGCAGAGTCCACCCAGCCCTGGAGAAAGAAGAGAGCCATGTTTCTAGCAATTGTACCTCCGACACGTCTAGCTCTTATCGTTCAGCACCGAGCTCAGAAGAGGCCGAGAGTTTTAAAGATTGTATTGAATATTTGGAAGAAGCTGGAGGGGATTGTACCATGCAATGCACTTACTGTGATGTGGAATATGAACAAGCAATGTTGATCCTCTCTGCAGATCAGACAAAACTTGATCGCAAAAGCAGAATCTCCACAGCTACTGCCAGACAACCCCACAGGACTTTGAACGATTTCAGCAATTCTTACCAAGGGAGAAGAAATGGTTCTTCTGCAACATCTGGAGACATTCAAGTTCATTTTCCCCCAAATAAGAGCAAGACTTCAGGAGGCTCAATGCCAGTCCAAGGGGCGAGAGTGCAGAGCCTGCAAACAGACCTCCCCAGTGCTATAAAAGATCAAAACTGGAGAGACAAACTCTGTTCCAGTGGTAAGGAAAGCCAACAGGTTCAGATGTCAATCAAAGCTAATAATAGCTCAGACCCAGTATGCAGTAGTGGAATGGGTCTAGTCACACCAAAGCTGCAGCCAGGAGACAGCAGCGGATCTAAATACTTGGATCATCCTGCACAATTCAGTGCTGATAAATCCAAGCAAATGTTGCCCAGTGCTCGCAAGCTGAAGAAGAGCAGCCTTGGCAGTCGACCTCATGGTCCTGTAAGTAGCAAACCGGCATGCCCCAGATATTTTGTTGAAAATTCAAGTGTTTTGAGTGATTCCGATGAGGCTGATAATGAAGTGGAAAAGCTCACCGCTGGGTCTTTCCGGAGCCTCTCGTGTCCCCAAGGCAGTTACCTAGATATGTATAGTTCTAGTAATGGGACGTCATCCAGCCTGTCCAATTCCTTGCCAGAAGATTGTAATGGACCGAACAGGTGGCCGGCGTGTAGTGATCAGAGGAAAACGATGGTGGTTGGTCACAGCAAAGGAAACTGGCCTTTCTCAACACCAGGCAAAGACCCAGAAACAGAATTGCTCAGTGGAGTCCTGGGGAAGGAACATTTTGAATGCATTGATCTCAAACAAGAGAATGCAGATGGCAAAAAGAGCCTGTCTAAAAAGAGAATGGTGCCCAAACGCCAGATCCAATTGAGACGGAAGGACAAGAAGGAGACGGGCTTTTGTGCTCCTGGTGAGCCTGCGTCCGTGCAGCCATTCACACAGCCAAGGAAAGACCCGTCTGCAAAGGGGAGAAATATTAGTGATGAATTTCGGATAAACTATAAGCAGTTTCTAAAAGCAGCTTCTCTAGGCAATGCTTATAGCAAAACTAAGCTTGCTTCCAATCTAGTGAAAAACGTCTTAGCTAAAAAATTGCAATATGAGCAAAGGATTAAAATGGAACAAGCTTCCATCCAGGACAGTTCACCTTCCTCGATCCCTTCCTCCATCAGTACTGATCTCCAAGGAGATAGCTTAGAAGGCAAGTCAAGTTCTTGGTCTAAATCCGATTGCAGTTTCTCAACCGAGGACGTGCAGAGCCATTCCACCACCAGCGAGCGATCTGAACCTCTTGCCGTCAATGAGGGCAGCAGAAATGCCTTAAGGCCAACAAAGGGAGTTGTGCTTAATAAGCAGCTAAGAGAGAATGTCTACAAATTGAAGAATACGTTTAATGAGCTCAATGAGAGAATGAAGTACCAAGAAGATGCTCCATTGGACAGACTCCCTGTCTCGGCAAAAGGTGGGGTGAACGTGCTAGAATCGAGCAACATCAGAAAACAGGCCTCAGGGGAAAGACAGGAATATTGGAGAGCCCGAGCCGTGTTTGAGGCCATGCAGGATGACCCCAAAACCTTGCCTCTGGTTCCCAAATTTGCAAAGTCACAAAAGCCATGGCCAAATCTGAAGCAGCGAGCTATCCAGCAAAAGAAGGCTCTGCATTCAAAAGAAGATACCTTTCCTTTTAAACCTTCAAGTCTTGCGTTGCCCGATACCGCTAGGAACACCTTCGTATCCAAAACTAAAGAAATGAAACTCGTCCCACAATTGAAGAATAAGCACAGTGTTCCCAATGCCTTCAGGCACACATCTTGGGACAGAGGTTTTGCCACCAAGAGGATGCCGACATTTCAGAGCATGAAACTGTCCTCAATCATTGTTCCAGCTTCTGGCAAATTCCACAACCCTGGCAGATTCGATTGTCTTAAAGCATCTTTCACCGAGGGAACTACTCACATGACAGAAAATCAGAATGTAAGGACACATCAATCCAGAGACATTAGAAAAATAGTGAATGAGACTTACAACCTTGGCTTTAAATCCACAGAGAGTTCCAGTGCTGACCAGAGTTCTAGTGCAGAAAAAAGTGAAAACGACAACTTAGCTGAGTTTCCAAAAGAATCCAATACCATCTCTCCTCTCTTCATACACTGTACCTCAATATGTAGGACAGACTTTGTACCGGCAGGAAGTCGCATGCAGGAGAAAATGCAAGACCAAACTGAAGGCTTAGATATGTCAACACTTTCTCTCCAGGAGATCAGTACAAAGAAGTCCAGTGACAATTTTCCTCCCACGGTATCAAACAAATGTTTGGCAATGGGTGAATCTGGGGTACATATTACTACAATTCAGTCCAAGAAATTAGCTGTCAAAAATAAAGAATTTCAACCCCCAGTTGAAAAGAAACCAGCACTTTGCGAGCGGAGTGAATTAAATGTCAGACCTGCTTCCACCACCACCAAGAAAGAATCTCAGCTTAATATTAAAGTGAACAGTTCTATCTCCAAGCAGTCACACACAACAGCAACTGATTATTTTCCCTGTGTGGGTTATTCTGCAGTAGATGATAGGACAAACAAAGAAACCTGGCCTCAGTTTAATCACAGAGAAAATAAAGCTGTTGCTTCATCTGAGATCATTGTGATTCCACCATCTGCTTATGTCCAGGAAATCTCAATGAGAGAGAATAATTGTTCAACTAAAAGTCGTATGCTGGACTCTTTCAAAGTACAAGAACCTGAACTGCCGTATCAGAAACATCGATCCTGCGAAACCCTCACTGTGAGTCCCAAAGATGGTAAAGGTTATTCTGTCCTTTCAAAAGAAGAAAATATATTTTCTGAATCTCTGCCATTCTCTGAAAACTATAGGTACCCACAAGCTACCCGAGCGCCAGTCATAAATACTCCAAACTTGCAGATGCAAACTCCAGCAAATAATCAATACGTTGATAGACTATATGAAACAACAGCATTGGAAGACAGAAAAGCCTTAGACGGCCACCACAGAATACATTCAGAAAGTATAATTTCAGATAATCCATTATCAGCAAGAGAATATATGGAGGGAATCAAGCTTGTGTCGAATTCAATGTTTACTCCAAAAACCTCTGGTGAAAAGGTCCGTGAGTCTGGATGTGACTATTTTAATAACAGTCATCAGGCAACAAATGAACAGTATTTTTCTACCACCCAAGCTGACACAAATTACTTAACTATTCCTGTGAAAACACATCCATCTGAGTCAGACTCTAAGCAGTCGCCACCTTTGCACATGGATAACACTTCATTCACCTCCAATGTTTCTTTCCAGCCAGGAGTGGATCTATCTGGAAATAAAATGAGCAATGAATTTTTCCCATCAAAACAAACGGAGAGGAAAACTCCCTCTGATAATTTGTTATACGATGTCCCATGCCTTGGGCAACTCCCCTCAAGACATGAAGAGTCCCCCAGTTTCCCAAGAAGAAATGAAAGAGTTTCACCTTTAGGTAAAAGTGCTCCAAGCCCAACAAGACATTTTGCTGCTCCTCTACAGGCACATCGAAAAATGCTGGTTGATCCCGAGAGTGGAAAATGCTACTATGTAGAATCCCCAAGACAACCTCAGTTGAAGATGCTTTATGACCCAGAGACAGGGCAATACATTGAAGTGTTGATACCACCAGCTCCTCTGCCGTCACACAGTGGACTTTACCAACCGCCTTTTACATCAATGGTCATGAATCCAGGAAGTTATGGGCAACCTTACATGACATATTCTGGATGTCCGGGTTTTCCCCCTCCACCTGTACCACCTGGCCCACCTGGCCCTCTGGATCTCCAAGACCAACCGTCTGTTCAAGAAAATGCAAACTTTAGTGATGGTTTAAACAATTTTGCAAAGCATGAAGCTCCTGATGGCAACTATATGGAAAGTTTATATTATATTCCCACTGGGATGAATTCAAGTCCTAATCCTAGCCAAGTTTTATATTCTCCCTCTACAAGTTCTGGTCCTTTGCCTAGGATGTGACATGCAATGAAACAAACATTTCTGCCAAATCTGTTTTAGTTTTTTTTTTTTTTTTTTCAGATCCTCCTTCTTCTCCATCTCCTAAATGTCAAACCAAACCTCTTTGCCTGAATCTTGGTAAAGGATATGGCAGGAAAGTTGGTTGCCTTTTGTTCAGTTTATTAATTTGTTGAATTCTGAAGGATTCAAGACTGAGGTAATGAGAAACCATGCCTCACTGAACACACTTCACTTCCTTGATAAACATATTTTTATGCAAACATCTCTGTCAACAATTCACCACATTCTGGTGCTAACTGAACCCAATGGGAGTTTCAAGAGGCTTTTCCAACAGAAGGACCAGGATCATCCTACAAGGTTTTCATTTACTGTTCTCAGTTTGTATCTTGAGGTACGTTATAAAGTGCAGTAATCTAATGTTGATCCTGCTCCTGAGGAATCCAGTTGTTCATAACCTTTGACTCTTCTGTAGAAATGAAATGTTCATTCAGTCAATTTTATGGATATTATGGACAAATCACCAATAGCTACAGGCATCATTGTTTCTTATCAGTATTCCACTTTTGCCATTAGAGTTCAGTCAATTAGTAAAGCTTTGTTATGAGAACTGAAGACCACGTGAGTTGGGCAACCTGAGAGAAGTCTTGGATCATTCCCTGAGCTTCATCTTTACCAGAGCTCTGTACGAAAAGGGACAGATCTTGTGACCTCAGCCTTGGTGAGTATCATGATAGAAATGGTAAAAACAAACAAACAAAACTGGAGGAAATTTTTCCTCCATTTTTGAGGAAACAGCAAAAGATGTCACATGTGACATCACATGTGCAAGGATATCATCACACAAATGACATCAATTAAGAAATTTGTGACATCATTTTTATGATGATGTCGTAATACATGAAACTTCCTTATGGCTAGTATTGAAGGCCTATGTTACAAATGCCAATACTAGTATACCAAAAGGGAGACTAATCCTTGCCAATGGACAGGAGAGAGTTCGTTGAAGGAGGCTTGGTAATTATATGATTAACAGAGCAAGTAAATATCTGGCTTCACACATCATGGTTTTGCCTTAACATAATTAAAAAGCAAGGTGTAGCTTATGAAACCAATGTACCTAAATGATAAATTCGTATCTGAGAGAGATGCCCAGTACAGGATAACCAAGCACAAAAGCAGACAACGTGCCTGCTCCTATAATAATTATGTAGGACAGAGAATTTGGGCAGGTGCAGCTGGTATCTCCATTTCTACAGCATTATGAATGTGCAGGAGACTGAGCATATTCCTATGTGATTACCAGATATTGTGAAACTCCTGAGAATAAGGAGGTAAAGGAGGGTTATCGCTTCTGGGCTGTAAACATCTAGATGTCAGCAAAGAGGCACATGAAACCCTCTTCTCTGCAATCTCATGATCATCCAGAGTTTTCAGACCAGGTCTGATAGCTCTCCGACTAAAGGCCATCTAGTCTGCCTGTGGACTAGAGAAGACAAAATAGCTCTTCTTCCCTTGACAGCCTCTTTCAGTAGCAGCCATACCAGTTGCTTTCAACAGAAAAAAATGCTGCTGCCAATAAAAAGTGGAAGTAAAGTCAATCTATTGTTGACGCCCTTTGATCCATTTTTATTGAAGGCTAGGATGCCAAACTAGAGTAAAAAGGTCTTGATAAGCATATTTACTACCTCTGGGATAAAATCACTGTCTCCCTTTTTTTGTCCCTAAATTATTCTAATCCCCAGCCTTTGGGTATAATAACAGAGGCCAGTCTTCCCTGAGGTTAGTTTTTCTCATCACAACATTGTAATAAGAGAAACTTTGCAAGACATTTCCTCAAGATGTGTCATTTCAAAGGGGCTTCTACTCCTGCTTTGGTCTTCCCTTCAGGCCCTACAATATTAGCTCTGCCCTTCCATTTAATGCCTAATGTGAGCCACGAAAACCTCCACAATCATACAATCTTTACTCGTTCAGCCTTTGCTGAAGATTCTGCCTTTTTCCATTCATAGAAATATATAGTTATATACAAATATGCAATGTTTCTGAAATAGTAAAGCTTTTAAAGACAGCAAAGTCGTGCCTGAATCAAATAAAAGATTGAAGATGAAGATGAGGGGAGGGAATCAGCCACCACATTTACACATATCACCTCTAGCACCTTCTTTTGATTGGTACTCTTAAGATCTCATTTTTCCTGCAATTCTCTAGATAAGAGCTAGAAAGTTTTTAAGTGTATTTGATCCCTGTAATTTTGAAAATATAATTTCATTCCGTGTTGCTTTCCCTCTATAAATTGTGTAGCTGAAAAAGGTGCACCTCTTTGGACCTCTTTTAAAAATGGATTGGCACCCTCATGATAAGCTATGGCTACGCAATAATGGTTTATCAAACATATTCATTCAGCATATTAAGCCATAAAACAAGTTTTACAAGCCATAATGTAAGGACTCATACAACTTCTAAGTTATGGTGTTGTTGTTGTTTTTTAAATTGGCTTAGCATTGTGTATGAACCTCACTGTAGCATCTAAATCCTCAAGAATTTCTCTATTAATATATGTAACAAAGGAATAGCCTCTTATTTTTCAGTTAAACTGCTTTCTTCTTTTGCCTACTTGCAACTGTAATATTTTTTTCAGACCAGCCCTTAAGAGGCAGCTTTCTCCATGGGAAGCTTTTAGGTGAGGCTCTTATTAGCTATATTCTATTTTGTATTTTGTAAATGGACATAAGTGATATACTGTAGATAACATGATTTTCCATTTATGGTCATATACCTTCTCTATGTCCCATTGACTTTTCCTTGTGCTAAAAAAAGGGAAAAAAATCCCACAGCAAAAGAATGGCTGAAAATACGACTTTTGTCTCTGTTTGCATATCTTTGCATGGATGCTGTAAAATGCAATCAGCAAACATAGCAGGAATTTCATGCCACCTGCTTTGCCAAAACCAAACCAACCAGATGGTGGTTTAATCTTACTCTGAACTGAGCATTGATGTGGAAAGTTGTCTGTCCCTTTTACTGAACACAGGAAGGGGTTAATGTTTCCTCTCTGCACTATGAAGATCCTGCCAGTTTTTGCCCATCAATTGACTGACAGAGGAACTAAGACACAGGGCATTTTGTTTTCCTTTAGTTTTTCTGCCAAGTGGCAACTCAAGGAGGGAGGCCCAGCCTATGCCACTGCTTTGGAACTTCTAAAGGGAAACAAGCAGAAATGCTGGGAATGTGATGCTATGCATAGTTATGCAAATTCTGACCAGATTTCTCCAATCTGGCCTCTAAAATGTGCATCTAGAACTCCTATCGTCCTTGACCACAGGCCTTAATCTGGAACCCACTAAGCTGGCAAAGTAATTGAGGCATGGAGAAATCCGATAAATCCATTCAGAGCAGTGTCTCAGGTCATAAGTGTTTGTTGATTGTGTTTGCACAACACACTGAACTTCAAACCAGTCAACCTCATACCATAGTAATGGTGCAACTATAATATTACTAAGAAAACAACAACACATGGTTGCACAGTTGTCAGCATGCTATTCTTTCATAACCACAGACAGCAAAATATTTTTTTAAAAGAAACAGTGCCTTGTTGATTTTGCAGCTATCCTTTTACAAAAACTGTTTGGACGTTTTGTAGATGCCTAGGAAATTGCACACAATACATGCTGGGATGAGCACTGGCAATTTATTTAACATCTTTTTAGAATAATGTGGAGAATGCAAGATTTTTTTGTTGCTCCAGCAAAAGTACTGGAGGGGGGAGTTCTATGTACTTTTTTACTGGTTGGTTGGAAGGGTCGTAGTGTTCATGCTGTTCCCTCCATTTCAGATTAGGAGAAATTAAGAAAAAAATTGTTCCGAATTGGAGAAAACACTGTGGTGTGAATGTGTTTCTATGGTAGTTAGCTGCAAACCTGAAGCCTTTCCCTTATTAACTATCAATCTCTATTTTTCTCTCTCCTTTCTACCTGTTTCTGAGCAGATCAGGCTACCCAAGGATCACGTCACTGCTGGAAAGGGGAATTTTCTTCTGCGCAGTAATTTGTAACATTAAGCTACTTCTGAAATGAGAGAGAATGTCTTTGGTGTCTGGTTGTCGCAAGCAAGTCGGTACAAGTAATATGTCAGAGTTTGATCTTGTTCAGCTGTCCTGAAGCAAGCTTACACCACAGATCTCAAATGTTTGTGTACTTGTAAAAAAATTGATAATAGCCATTGCTTGCAGCATAATTTTTTACTAGGTTGCCTCAATTATTTACTCTGGTCCAATATGACAGTGAATCTTTTTCTATATTCTAATCTAAATCAAGACATTTGTTTCGGTTTTGTGTGAAGAGAGAATACTATAGTTTATAAAGAAGAGGATTCTTGAAGCAATTGAAATTCGGGTCCATCACTGCCTCTGGTTCCTTTGACATCTCTGAGTACACTTTAATCAATATTTGCACAATTGAATTGGCTTTAGTGAGGCAGGAACTAACAGCTTTTTTGCAACCATGTTGCAGCCACTTCCCTTAGACGTCAAGTAACTCGCCAGGTTTCAGTTAATTTAGAATTCAGGCCTGTCAGCCCACAGGCAGGATGCATCACATGCAGGCCACGCCCATCCCAGCTCTGCAAATGCAAAAGATGTCACGATACATCATGTGACGTGATCGAGTTTGACATCTGTGATTTAGATGGTTGAGGTGAAGAAGCCTAGACTTTGGAACTTCATTATTAAAGTCTCCAGCCTCTTTGCACTTCAAAGTGCATTGACTTTTTTGCACTTCCTTGCACTGTTGTATTTGATGCTTCTTTTTTGTCTGTGATAAAAATTCTAATCTAGATGAGTCCGGTCTCCTGCTCAAGTCTAACCAGAGATGAAATTCAGCAGGTTATAGCAGGTTCGCTAGAACCGATAGTAAATTTTGTAAGCGGTTCCAAGAACAGGTTGTTAGAAGAAATCTCCTTTGGTTTTTTTCCATTTTATAGGGTTAATCCTGTAAGGAAGGCAGGGAAAAAACCATTCTGGTGTTGTTTCTAGCCTAATCTTTATTGACCTGCTTACAGAAACTGCCCACCCAGTCGCATGACCCCCCCAGCCATGCCCACAGAACTGGTAGTAAAAAAAAATTGAATTCCACCACTGAGTCTAACCTAAACATCTGGAAGTATGTGATTCTCGGCTAAGCCAGGCTACAAAACTTGATACTGTCCACGTGCTCACACAGCAATTCTACCTGCTTAATCTTTCTTTTATAGAAAAACTGCTGTATATGAATCTGGCCAATGATCTAGCTTAGCCTGGCGTAATTGACACAAATTGGTAGCATCTCATCAGAGCTTCCTGCTGATTCCCCCCCCCCTTCCCTTATTTCTAGATGGAGATCCAGCCTTGGACCTTCTGCATACAAATCATGTGCTCTAGTTGAGCAAAAGCTCTCTCTACTATATTGCATTATGTGATATTAAACTATATGCAATCTCTGAGATCCTTCAGTAATTTTTATTTAAAGAGTAATAACTTTCAGAGGCTTAGTGTATGTTTTGTAGACTAAGACCTCAAGTTGTATAGCATCTTAATCTTATATAGACAACGTAATAAAATAAAAAAGCCCATAAAAATGTGTTATGCTATAATCAGAATATATAGAACACTCGCAAATCTGACTTCTTTAGACTGGAAAGGATATAAAAGCCCATGTTTTGTTTCTTTGTTGCTGAACTGACTTTCTTTTCTGATGTTAAAAAACAAACAAACAAATGCAGGTTGAAAACAAAATTGTAAATTAATTTGGATAAGGAAGAAGATGGGATAGGGAATCCATTGAACACGAAGAGGGATTACTAGTAAGAAGATTGGGGATAATTGAGCAGTTTTAGATGAAAGGTCTAGATGTTGTTAGCCAGTTGTATGTTTTCCTACTCTTTCTTCCACATTTTTTCTTTGCCCCACAAAAGTATCTCAAATGGGACAAGATGGAAGAGCTACAGAATGATTTTTGAAGCTTACAGACTGGATTATAGATTCATCAACAGAGTGAGATGACACCCCTCCTGCTATACAGATAGTCCTCAATTTAAAACCATTCGTTTGGTGACCGTTCAAAATTACAACAGCATTGAAAAAGTGACTTATGACTATTTCTCACATTAATGACTGTTGCAGCATCCCTATCACATGATCAAAATTTATATGCATAACAACTTGCATGTATTTATGATGGTTGCAATGTCTTGGGGTCATGTGGATCAGGGCCATAGTGGTGCAGTGTTTAGAGTACAGTATTGCAGGCTAACTCTGCCCACTGCCTGGAGTTCAATCCTGATAGGTTGAAGGTAGGCTTGAAGTTGACTCAGTCTTCCATCCTTCTGAATCAGTAAAGATCCAGATTGTGGCATCAATATGCTGATTTTGTAAACTGTTTAGAGAGGGTTGTAAAGGACAATGAAGCAGCATATAAGTCTAAGTGCTATTGCTACTGCTATCGCCTTTTCCAACTTTCTGACATGCAAAGTGAATGGGGAAGCCAGATTCACCTAATAACAATGTTACTAAAAGGTTGTAAAATGGGGCATAAATCACTTAACAACTGTCTTGCTTAGCAACAGACATTTTGGACTCAATTGTTGTTGTAAATCGAGGACTATTTGTATTCCCATGATAATACTACCCCAAGACTTGTGCAGTAATGCTAAGTTTAAATTAATGAGTTTATACCTCCATCTCTTTCTTTCTTTCTTTCTTTCTTTCTGTGTCTTCAAGTCGGTATTGCCTCCAGGTCTGGTCTAGTCCTTCCAGTTTTCTTGGCACGATTCCTGGCTGGAGAATTCTGGGAGTTGAAGTCCACACATTCTTAAGTTAACAAATTGGAAAGACACTGGTGTAGAAGGGACCAAGCAGGAGCTGCTAAGAGTAATTTGACAGTAAGCATTCTACAGAGGAGAACAACCGTCACTATGAACTATGGCTTACAAATTGTACAAGAGAAAGATAGGGGAGATATGAGCTTTCATTTTTGGCCATCAAGTAAGATGAAGAAAGATGTAGTCTGTTTTCCAACCCCACAGGAGCTAAGGGTACTACCTTGCTTGTGCCTTTGGAGCCTTTCTGTAGAAGGAGAGTCAAGTGAATGTAATATATAGAAGAAAGGGGGGAAGATGAATGAGAACCAGAGAGAATCAATATTGGGGGGGGGGGGAATCTGAAACTTGAAAATCCTGAAAAGTTCTTTTATCTTTAATTTAATGTGAAAGGTGATTTTTAGGTAGGTTCACAACAGTAATAGAGCAACCTTAATCAAGAACCCAGCACCACTGAATTTCCCCTCTCTTATTGTAGAACCCTATGTGTTTTAGGAGCAATATTTTGCAAAAGGCTAGGAAAGGGAGTTTTAAGCAAAACCCATCAGCACATAATGCGTGCCCTCAGCACAAAGACAAAGTAGATTACTTTGAAGAGCAGGTGAATATCCGTATAGAACTGTTATCTTTAGCAGGATGTAAACTGATAGACTCCTTTCTCACAATCTTTGAGACCAATCTACATCATACATTTGCCAAAAGAAGATCCACTTGATGCATCTCAGTTAGATACTGATCCACAAAAATATATAATACCATAATCTGTCTGTTAATCTCATACGGGATATAAGATTCTTGTTTGTGCTTTCCTTATTGTAAATGTTATATTAATACTTGGTTTGTGGTGCAAAGTACTTTTTAAGGATTAAGACTCAAACAGAGCTTTTAAGTTAGTTTTTGGATAAAGTCTGTGTTTGGTGGAGCGAATGTAAGAAATCATTTTGCAGTATTTACTGTATATGTAGGCTTGGAGGGTTTTTAATGATAACTTCTAATGGAAAAAATGGTTCTTTTTAAATACCCCATGGCTGAGTAACTGTTGGTTGTTTTACAGTACTGGGATATACTTGAACAAGCTCAGTGTCTGGAAAAATTTCCTTCTAATTTGTGATATGTAAAGAGAAATTACTACAGCACTGATATCATGCAATGTTTATAATATTTCTTAAGTTTTTACAATGTACTATTTATCCTTAATAATTGTCATGAGATTTTTAAAAAATGCACCAGGTATGTAACCAGGTATAACATATGAAAACTGAAATAAATATTGTAATTTAATAATAAAGACTTTATATAGGTAAAGGGGTATTGCCAGAGGTATTATATATTGCCTTATCAGCCTTGTGGAGCATATCAACTAGGCTATATCAAATGCACACCTTTTTTGATTCTCAAGTAAAATCTGTTTTGATTCTCAAGTAAAAAAGAAAAGAAAAATACTTTTCACCATATTTACTAAGATCTAGTTCATTATGCTCAGTGTAATGGGTATCTTTGGCTTAAGATCAATATTTATGTAAATATAGTCAATCAACTTTAATGGCTTTGTATGTTGTAAGAATGTGATCTAAATCAGAAGGCTACAACATGTGCATTTACTGAAACGGTGGGTAAGCAAGTTCCAGTTCTGGAAGACTCATTGAGTTTTTCATGGGTAGATTTTTTTATATGAGGTACCTCTGTTGATAACCCTTCCTACCTAACATCTTTCCACGTAGTGTGAAGAGAAGAACCATAATTTTACTTTTATTCCAATTATTTGGGCTAAAAGGGAAACTTAACAGAGCCAGTTACAAAAGAAGAATGGGGGGAAAGAGGAGAACACCTACTGTTCACTGGTCCACCAGTGAATCTGCTTTTTTTTTTTAAAGTTTCACCAGTCCACTAATGGAAAAGAAGAAAAGCTTTTGACTATTTATTGACTATTTATTGCTTGTTTGATTCACCAGTTGCACAAATAGATAGGAACTAGTAAACTGAGCAAACATTGGAAATATATAAATAATCCGTATAATATACCTGAGGCCTACCTCACAGAGCACAGTGGCGTGCAGAAATTATGTGGGTTTTTTTCTTAGAGACATAACACCTCCAAAATGGATGGAAGCAACCAGTGACTAGAGGGCATGCCAGCAAGTCCATACAGCAGCCAAGAGGAATGCAAATATGACTTAAATAAAATTAAACTGTGGAATCCACAAGGGTGGTTTCATACTGGAACAAGTTGTAACATACCAGTTTTGAACCAGAATAGGAAATCATGATTGTAGCTGCCTCTGCACCACAAAGGGATATGATGAGGGTGACACTGTCCAACAAAGGCACTTCAATGAAATTGTTAAAGCATTTCTAGCTAGCAGATTGTGTGGAAGAGCCCCACTTATAAACTGGATTCACAAATCATAGGTCATGGTTTCTTTAACCACAATTTATGAGGAAAAAAACCCCATTTAGCTAGGTTTTCCTAACACGCAGAGCCATAAACAGCAGCTTATAAACTATAATTCTTGAATCCATATAATTCTCATAAATGGGGCAGATCTGGAAACAATCCTAGGGTTGTAGTGATTGTTCTACATTTATAGTCCCACTCACTACATGTCCTAGATTAACCACTGAATAGCTTTAAAGAGCAACTGGAATCCCATATTTATTTCTCTATTTATTTCTAAGATGTTTCATTTCTCATCCAAGAAGCTTCTTCAGTTTTGACTGAATGGTGGGAAATTAAGTAAGATTTTCCACCAGTCAGAACTGATGAAGCTTCTTGGATGAGAAGCTAAATGTCTTCAAAGAAAAAACAAAGTTCAGTTGCCTTTTGAAAAAAAAAATGTTTAAGACAACCACAACCTGTATGACTGAAAATCTCCATTGACATCTCTTCTTACTGTAAATGCTTGGATGCCCCAGAATCCTCAATTTCTGGGCTCCAAGAGATCTACAGTGTGTGAATCAGTTCCCTGACTGATTATATAGATTCTTCCCTTCGGATTCTTTCTAGAATGGAATGGCCATTTATTTCCTTAGCCAATCACAAAGACCCTTCTGTCACATTGTTCCTTTGTCTCCCAGAATGTTAGGTACATCTTGCCAGTGTTTAAGTTTAGCAGAGCATGGCTTCAACTTACAATGGGAAGGTAAGAATTCACTAGACAAGATGGCACACCATTAGTTTCTCCATTTCCTGAGAAGAGCTAAAAGTGTTAGATCACAAAACACTTTCTATTCCACAACTAATTTCAGAAATCAGCATTGCAGAATTGCAGCATTGCTTTTGTGTTTATGTGATCCACCACCTGACCAAAGAAAAGTGTTGAGATGCAACCCGAACACCACTGAAATAAATATTTTGATCCTTCTTAACAGGTGCTTCTGATCTATATAGGTATTCTGAATAGACAGCTGGGAGATGACAAGAGGCATTTATATTTTCAGTTTGAGAGTTACATCTTAGTGTTTCTTCTATGGAAATGGGACAAAATCGTCTTCAGGAACCTTTGTTTAATCAGTTCTTCTGAGGCAGGAAATTTCATGGCTGAGTGGAGTTCTAACATAAAACATGACATAGATCTGAATCAATTTTCAGAGTCTATATGAAACCTACTGATGCATGTGCCTATTTTCATGTAGATATAGAAATATAATGGCACGTAATTCTAGATAAAAGTTCTCCCTGCACTTTTTTGATAGTAATCTATATTACTTTGAAAATGGAGTAAATCACCAGCCTGCCCTTTGGCACTTGGAGATTTCCTGCTCATTCAGAGGCTAAATTCCTGTTCTGCCTTTCTGATCACTTTCTTGCACTTAAGCCAGTAATGGCAAAGCTTTACATGCCAGCATGTAAACAATTTGGAGATTGCCTAATTTGACTCAGCTGGTGTGTCACACACCCCACCCCTGAGTAAAATACAAAATGGGAACAATTTTCTTCCTTCCCCTATCTAAGCTACCCTGAACAGTAGCACTCAGTGGCAGTACTGAGGCTAGGCCTGAAGTAGAAATCTGGGCCAGTTTCAGCTTCAGC
Source organism: Myanophis thanlyinensis (assembly GCA_017656035.1). NCBI lineage: Eukaryota > Metazoa > Chordata > Lepidosauria > Squamata > Homalopsidae > Myanophis > Myanophis thanlyinensis. Next base: position 17,937 of record JAEANM010005491.1, read on the forward strand.
CCTCATGTGTCACCAGTGCCACTCAAAAAGGTGGCTTCTCAGGCCATTTCCCCCAAAGTGTGCAAGCCTTGAGGAACGGCACAATTGCCCTCCGAAGTCCAATGCTTTCCAGAATCTGCCATGGGTCATTACCTTCAGGCAGTGTTTTCTCTGTTGACAGCCCCCTGTGGCCTACTCAAAAGTTCAAAACTCTTCCAAATTGCACAAGGCCTTTGTTCTTAAACAATTTTGGAGAATATTCTTTCACAGCCTCTGAAAACTATGTAATAGCATGCCCCATTGCCGTGTGAAACGCAGAAGCCATGCAAGAGCACACCATATTCAAGTGCAGTCTTTGCAGCATCCAAAAATTGTATGAGAATAGGGCATAGTTTCAAGAATAGTTGTTGTTCGGTGTTGGTAAGCACTACTGTGTCACTCAAAATGTTGTGGTATGTCACCTTTGACACTTATACCATAGGTTCGCCATCATTGACTTAGACCTTTATAAAATCTAATGGCCTTCAGTTAATGCAGACAACTATCACAATAGTTGCAAATCTCTGACAATTAGAACTTAGAACAAATTATATAAAATGTAGGTCATATAGAACGAGATTTCTAATGCTTTTTTCTGTAGAATATACTACTTCTAGGAGTTATGAATTTCTTTCCAAAGCAGTAAAAGGTTTAAACCAGAAAGGAACTTTGGGAAGAATAAGAAAAGTAAAAGTAATGTTAAGTATTTGGGATGAAAGTAAAGTGAGGAAGAGTTCAAAGAACTATTTTAGAAATGCATATAGTTTCAAGGATTGGAATTCAAGGATTGGAATTGAAATGAATGGTATAAAAGTGTCAAAGAAATAATGAGGAAAATGAATATGAAGTTTCTATAATATTTGTAAGGCATCAACAGTTTGTAGTAGTATAACTATCAAATAAATAAAGACTTGAAAGGTTATGAATTCTAATCCTGACTTAGGCACAAAGCCAGTTATTCTCTCTCAGCCTTAGAAAAAAGGCAATGGCAATGGCTACTGAAAAGCCTTGCCAAGAATATTGCACTCATCCAGGCAGTTGCAGTTGCCAAGAATTAAAAACTGATTTGCAAGCACAAAAAAAGTGTGTCTAGGCTCCATGCCTTTAAATAGAAAAAAACCAAGAGTTACTTTATCAGAGCTCAAATGTGGAGAAAGAATGGATTCAAATGTCCTGAATGAATGCAGAACAGAACCTATGTAAGCAATGGTTGGGAAGGGTTGTCCAGATTAGACAATCCAAACTTGAAAATCTGTTTCTGTCTCTTTCTCTTTCCCCAAAGGCAGAAATTCAGCAATGGAAGCATGGGTGCCTCTCCTTCTCCTGAAAGATCTGACAACTTCCCATTGACTTATTCCAGGGCTGCCTAGAGGAACCCATCTATGCAATGAGAAGCTGAACTGTTTGAAGACCTTCTTCAAAAAATACAGTAAACTCATTCTCAGCTGCCTTTTAAAATAGTCGTTTCATTTTAAATTTTAAATTTGAATTTTAAAGTTAATTTAAATTGGTTTTAAATTGATATTTAAACAGCCGTTGTTTAATTATTTTAATTGTTCTTAATTTGTATTGTATTGATGTTGTTTTTATTGGCTGTGAACCGCCCC
>JAEANM010005492.1:0-19560 GCA_017656035.1 Myanophis thanlyinensis
TAATCTGACCAAACTGATTTCTGCTGTTTTTTATTTTCTGAACTATTTGCCTCCTTCACTCCTGTACTAAAGCCAACCTCTTAAATCAAGAACTAAAGAAAGCCTGGCCTTTAGGATCATAATCTAAAAACGTATGATACAAGAGACATGGAAGAGAAGAAAGAGCGGCAGAGAGGGAAGGAGAAGGAGAGATTGGTTCTTCAAGGACAGCAAGGATGCTAGCTTTGAATCTAGTGAAGTTGCACTGCTATTTTGGATGGGGAGCATTTCTTTATATAAGAATTTGTAGAATTTATTCCTTTGGACAATAAATAACATCTGGTTGTTCTTGCTCTTAAACTGCCTGGTTCCAAAGTCCGCCTAATAGGCTCTATTACTTCATTGGGGGGGGGGGAGGGGATTGAGTAAAACAAGTTTCTTGCAGATTTTCTTTCCTAATAACTAAGGGCTCAGTTTAGTCTCTCTTTAGCATGATGCTTTTTACAAGAAGCAAAGCAAGCAGCTCGTGAAAAATCCATAATCTCCTTTGGAAGAATGAAAAGAGAATGTGCTGCATCAGTTCCCTATTTCTAGGGCAGTGGTGGAGAACCTTTTACTTACTGAGTGCTGAAAAGTATGTGCTTTGCACGTGCCATCTGCACTTGCGTGCAGCTCCTGCATGTGCACTTCATGTGCAACCGTACCATCTGCGCATGCCTGTAGCTTTTGCATGTGCAATGCATGCGTGCTGCACACAGGCACTCATGCACACATGAGCAATTGCATGTGCATGCGCAGGAGAGCTCTGAAGACCAGCTGGATTTCCTGCTATAATCGTTTGCATGCACAGCGGAAGCCCGAAGAGCAGCTGGGTCTCTGCAATCACGCATGCGTGCATGTGAAATCGCATGTGCATGTTCAGCTGTGATAAGTTGGCTGACAGTTTGTGTGACCAGCAAGATGGCTCTGCATGCCACCTTGGCATCCGTGCCATAGGTTTGCCATCACAGTTCTAGGGCAATTGGTTGTGCTGTTCAGGAATGAATAGTAACGACTATAGAAGACACCCTAGAACAGAGGTGGCCACAGTTTTTTGGCTTGTTAACTACTTATAAAATGAGTAGTCAAAACGAAATACAAAACTTAGGCCAGCAAGGCTTTTGTATGGCATACCTTCGGATAGTTGGAGCCAGAGCTCACACACGGTTTGGCCCATTTCTTCTGAAGTCGGCAAGCCTTTCCGGAAGGCCTCTGTAGCTGTTACCAGAGGTCTGGATCAATCTGAAGCTCTTATTATCGGCTACAGAGGCCTTCAGGAAAGGCTTGTTGGCTACAGAAGAAATGAGCCAAGCTGTGTGTGAGGCCTGGCTCCAACTGTCCAAGGCTATGCCATGCAATCTACCCACACTACCTTTGCGATTGACCAGTAGATTGTGATCGATGTATTGGGCACCCCTGCTCTAGAACGTTCCAATTGAACAGGACAACATTTATTTTGTATGTGAAAAATTCCAACTGGAAACATTTCCAGTGAAAGCATCTCAGGTCACAGGGCTAGGAAAAGTATTCTTTTTAACTCATGCAGTGCAATTGTTGATAAGGAATAGTGAATCACTAGTATATTTGCTTTCATTGCAACAGGTTGTGCATTTATGCTAACTTGATTTAAAGCAAGCACTAGCATAAGTACCTCTGCAACATTATACAAATTGCATCTCATGAGGTCTGTGTTAACTCTTCAAGTAAACAATTTAAATATTAGTGATACTAATTAATACTACTAATCAGATCAATTATATTTTAATGCATTAAGTGTTAGTATTAATAATAATTCAATAATTTAAATATGACATTTAACATTAAATAATTTAAAATTAAGGATCCCTTGGTCTTTTTCTTTAAGTCAGGGAGTTCCATTTCAAAATATTAGCTTTGTCCATTTTCAAATCACCTCAGGACCTGTCATTGTTTGCGTTTGAAAATCAGTAGTGTTCCCTGAAGCAAGATGGCTAATTCAATGTTCAGGCTGCTTAGGGCAAAGATGTTTCACAAAATAGACATGAGGAAAAAAGAGATATGATCACTTTAACTTGTTTTGTGGTTGGTTAAATAGAGAAGATTGCTTTTGTGAACTATTCATTGTACAAATGGGCAGGGGTGTTCCATTAAACTATGATGTCTCCTTTTGGCATAGCTGACATGAAATAAATATGTGGCACTTCAAAATGTTATAATGTATAAGAGCAATAAGCAAATTCCCTCCCACAATAGGATAGAATTTCCTTTTTAACAAAACTTGAGCTGGGCTTTGCAGCAGATTGTTCAACAAAGCTTTTCCCCTCCACTGCTGTCTTTATGTTATGTGATTCCTTTGTGGGTGTGTGGTTGTTTTACATTAAAGATGAGGTGTTGGCAGATGGAAAGAAGTACCTCACCTCATGAGCCTAAGTCCCATTCAACATTACGATGGCTGCTCTGTAAACCAAACAAACAAACAAAAAAAGTACAAAACTACAGATAGACCTTGACTTAGGACTGTAACTGAAATTACAGCAGTGTCCAAAGAGGAGACTTATGACTGGTTCTCAAAGCTACGGCTGTTGCAGTGCCCCCACAATCATGATCAAAATTCAGGTGTTTGACAGCCCATCTGCATTTCTGACCTCGGAGGCATGTCAACTCCCCCCTCCAAACAAAAACACACTTCTGTCCTTTTAGCCCCCTATTTTAAATTGTGCGGCCCTGATGCTTTAGCTGACCTTTTCTATCTTCTTTCTCCCACTGCTGACCAAGCATGCCCAGCTGGCCCTTTGCAAGGCAGCTGCTGGCCACCCAAAGCTTTCTTCTTCAGGTCACACATGGCCATTGCCACATGAGACCTGGGAAAGATGACTTTATGTGGTCAGCAGCTGCCTCCCAAAGAGCAGACCGGACACATTTCATTGGCAGTGGGAGCAAGAAGACAGCAACGATCCAGTTGCCTCCTGAAAAAAAAAGCACCTTTGGGACAACCATGACCTGGATGATTGAGAATCTCTAGCATACTAAATAATCCCTGAGTCCAGGGTATGCTTTTCCCAACCTCCCAAATTTGGTCCAGACTGCAACCCCCCTCTCCCACACATACTGTTCCAGGCCTCCTGGGGCCTCCTTCATCCCCAATAGCACTCCCATGCTATTTACTTGGGACTCCTCCCACTTCCCACTTAACTACCCATGAATTTGGAATTTTGATAGTAATTGGGACTTCCAGGATTGTTTCGGCTAAGCAAGGGAGTCACATGATGTTGCTGACTGAATTGCAAATTCCAGTCCCAATAGTGATAGTAAACTGTGGTCTACCTGTATGCATTTACTAAAACACATAGAAACATAGGATATATAGGGCTTTTCTAATTCTGTTGGATTAAAATATGCAATGTATAGCAAAAGCTAATGCAAGGACTAGTTAGATTTAATGGCAGCCTTTTGCCCTTATGCAGACTTAAATCCAATAAAAGTGATAGGATTACTATGTTGGAGCATGCGATTAAACAGCAACATGCTGTTATTTCAGAAAGGCTGATGATAAACACCCTTCTTTATTATTCCTATGGTAATAAGTTATTTGCTGCCAATAGAAAGGACAAGAGGTAAGGCTTGTTCCCAAAAAGATAGAGGCGTCACCATGAAGCTGTGGAAATGTTTGGGGTTTTAAAAGAAAGACTGAATGAGCACCTTGCCAACTTGGTTCCTTTGGGGGGGAGAGAGACAGTGTATTGGTGCAAGATAGAATCATAAAGGATAACTAAACCAGAGTGTTGAAATTCCACCAGATTTTGTCCTACACTGGATAGGATCGCATAAAGGATTGAAAAAAATGTTGCAGTGTTGAATTGAAATAAGCACTGCATTCTTACTTTGTGGAAATCTCTAAAGAGACCAAGGAAGAATTGTTTGTGTTTACTCCAGGTGTCTACCAGTTCTGATAATTAAGTTGTCTTCCTTCTTAATAGAACTGAGACAGCAATGGTCTGCTGCTTTGTAAGCATCAGGCATGAAGAAATCTTTTGCCATGTCATCCGTTTTTCCCGCCAAGGTCAGCATAATGCTCTGTATTGTTTTAGTGGCTTTGAAGGACACTGCGATCATTTTTATTTCTCTAAAACTTATTCTAAAGTGCTTCCCCTTTGAAGAGAACAGGGAACCCACTTAAAATTTCACTCATGTATCAAATGTGTAAAAATATTTATAGTTAGTTGTCTCAAACTTCTTAAAAATGTAATCATAGCTACATTGATTTATGAAATGGCCATAATTTTGAATTTGGTTTCAGTTATGATTCCTGTCTGCAGAGAAGGAGGTTTGGGGTAGAAAGACTAAAAAAATAAAAAAGGAGCAAATATTTCAACAGTTGAAATATTTAATAAAGGAATCTGATGCCTGAAATCCATCCTCAGCCATGAAAGCTCTCTGAGCTATTTTGGACTGCATCTTATCTTTGCACATCTTACCACACAATGTGGTTATTGAGGAAAAATTAGACACAATAAATAATATTAATAGTTAATTGATTATTTTATTTGGAATAGATTAAGACAGTTCATGGCATTTTTTCAAAAATGGAAGAAGGGCATATTTCTCCTCCTGTTTTTTTCTTTTAGTAAACAGTTCCAGTTAACAGAGCAAACTACATACAGGGTAAGACTTAATCTGATGATTTTATACAATTAAAGGATTTTCTCTCCTTCCCTCAGCTGTAACCTTAGCACTACTGAATTATCTACTGACACTGCAGGAAACAGCCCAGTCTAAGAGACACAACTACAAAGGTTTCCCATCTGTAGTCTCCACATGGACCATTAGACTTAACAATGTATTAGAAAGATACAACAGGATGAACTGGAAGTTTAGAATCTTCCTTTTAAAAAACCCTGCCCTTTTGACTACAGAATAAGTGAATGCATATGGCTACCACAGAAAAATGCTTTAAAATTGGGCAAGTCAGAGTCATATCTCAATTTTTTCTTGTTCAAGTGATCTTGGAATAAGAATTCACAAGACTATTCCCTTAAGTTAAAATAGTAAGTTAAAATAGTTAAAATATCAAACAAGCATTTTGATGCTCATGTCCCTTGGATGGATTGTCATCCAATTCGTAGCACAACAGGAATCATTGACGTGGCTACTCAGTGATTTATATAAAGTGATCCATCAGTGACATGCAGATACAGTTACTTGGAACAAAAATGGCATCACTGGGATGGGAAAAATTGGTATTTTATTTGTGACTGTGTAGTCATCTTTTGAATAACCCAGAACTTATGGTAGTAATATGCTGTTATATTTGTGGTATTGGCGCTGACTGAAATGAGATTTCATTCTAGTGTTATCTTCATGAGCGAATCTGTATACCCTAGTACTTTATATCCTGCTGGAATCTAGAAATCACTGTTTTGACACTCGCAGAGTCAAGACAAAGCAGGGGAACCACAAATTCTACTATTGCCAAAAAGGAGTATAGTACTTAGCTAACTGTTAAAGAGGTAATATTGGACTTTTTAAGGCAGCAGGCTTTTAGTTATCACGAGAGTGAGTATGTGGTAGGTAGAGCTGCTTGTGTGATAATTTATAGCAACAGAGGGCAGCAGATTGAAAGAGAACTTGTCGTTTCTCTTCCCCTTGGTTTTTCAATAAAAATTGCTTATGAAGTAGCTTTTTTAACATAAAAACAATCATTTAATTTGGAACAAGAGTTAATCTGGAGTGGCACAGTGCAGTTTAACACCACTGAGACTATTATGGAAAGAATTAAGAACTGACTGAAACTTGCCCTGATCCAGTCTTGTTCAAATCCTATTCATTGTAACAAGGCTTCATAGGGTAGTTGTGCTTTGTTGCTCTGTTATAGAATTTGGAAATCTATTTTGCACAACAATAACCGTGCCAAATTTCAGTTCAAGATACAGTATAATAAATCAGCAGTAAAGTCCTTGGACAGATTTTATTATTTTTAACAATATTATTACCTCAGCAAATAACAGCAGTTGTGTAAAATATATGTATTTGTGAGGAAGAAGAACGGAGAAACCCTAAGTGGCAATTTCTGATTTTGTGCTGGAACAAACAACTTATTAATCACTGGAGTTTGCCATTAAACTGTGTTCTATTGACAGACTTTCATCTCCCGTTTTCCTGTCCTTGGAGGTGATAAATATGATTGCTCTGTTATCCATTTTTATTTTGAATGACAGAGGCTTCACAGACTTTGGCTGTGTGTCAGCTGTTGGATGACTGCCATCCACTAATGCAGGCCTCCCATGGAGAGCCCAGTGAAGAATTAGACTCTGATTCACTCGATTGTGTTAAATAGTCCAGCTGTTGAGATTTGAAAGATAGTTACCTCCAAAGTGAAATAAAAAAGACCTTGGCATTTATGGCTTTGTCCATTTTGATAGTGTTGTGGCAATCAGCATTTTGGAGGTAGCATTTTCTAAAATAACTGCCTTGTCGTCATGTCATTTCCAAACTTTCATTCACTATAACGTTAAACATATTTCCCTTTCCATTTTCGGGAGAAACAAAAAAACAAGGCTAAATGCTCTGAACAATTTGGGTCTGAACAATTGCAGATTGGAAATGCTAACTGGACCTGTCAGAGGCCAGTTCCTGAACTAATTAGTCTCACACTCGAGTGTTAGATGGCAGGGTATAGTGTGAATCATGAATATTAACTGAAGAGAAATAACATTTTTTCTGTTCATGAAATTCTCATTTTTACTGAAGAAACTTGTCCCAGTAATACAGAATTCATCATGGAAATCAGCAGGACTTCACTTAGCATGACACACTGCACACTGCAAGATTTTATTGTTCTAAAACGAATAAAAACACATCACTTTATTCTACCTGGCTTGTGGAACCTGTGCCAAAAATCCGTGCTCTTTCAGTATTTGTGATTTACTACTGCATTATGTCATGTAATAATCTCTGTCTAGATCTTCAAAATAAACTTGCAAATTAGAAGGTCTTTACATGATTCTTAAAATATTTAGAATTTTGCCATAGGAATTGGTAAATAATGCTTAGATGTCTGTAACCCAGAACATACTTGGCTTTTTAAGAAAGAATTCTCAGATCACCTTTCTAGGCATTGTAGGCAATAAATACTTTGTCATGAGAGGTGAGATCTGTCTCCATCCTTCTGCCTTCTGGAAGGGTCTTAAAACCTGGCTCTGCTGGTTGGCTTGGGCCCCCGATGGGAGTGCACTATGCTGGAAATGGCTAGTAGAGAAACAAAAGCCTGCTTGTAACCTCGGTTTTCACCCTTTATAAATTGTTGTTAGTTTTGATGCTTTTATTTTATGCTTTTATACTACTGTAAGCCATCCTGAGTCATTTTGGATAGCAAGGCGATTGGCATATAAATGTAATAAATAATTAAAATAAATACATCCATTTAAAGCTCACAATAGTAAAATAGTCATCAAAGCAGATAATATTCAAACTATAGAAAGAAAGCTAATAAACCTAGTAAAAATATATTTGCACCTGATATAATGATTCATTTATTAATTTTATATGCTGCCATCTTCCCAATTTGGTGACTACTTAATTCTGTCAATAGAAGAATGTCAATTATATAAGTGTATGTCAGTGATATAACAGTGTTTAATATGCTAAAGTGTTCAACTGTCATTAAATCATCTTTTTATTTAAACTGATACATAAAGTGAGATGTTTCTTCTGGGGAAAAAAAAAGACTGACTGAATACTTCCAATTTTAGTCCAGCTATTTTTAAGTTGACATTATAACCAGTACTACTGCCAACTCATGGATGGCTTACAGTTTGCATTTTACCGACTTGCCTTTTACTAAGAGGACATTCATAGGCAGACTTGTACTATTTTAGTTAGTTGCTAGGAAAAAATGATCTTAGAAGGTTGGTTGCATTCACTGATTTCATTTACAGGAAGTAGTGATAGCTATTGAGTTGTTGAACTTTGCTGTAATTTTGCATTCTCACAGCAAAGTATCATTTCTTATACTGTATTAATAAATGTTTGAGATGGTGTCAACATTATGTTCAGGTTTTCAGCTTATATGGAAATTGTGTGAGAAGGCAATTATTACAGTCCACGGTATGAAAGACAGACCCATAAACTGTGGTAGTATATCAAACATGTGCCAAGACTGTAACTAACTGGTTGATTGTTGTTTATATTTTAAAAATCATGTAGTTGTGCCTTTGTTTTTTTAATTTGCCTTTTAGGTCATCCAGCAATGAAGGACTTAAAAACAAGGTTGTTGACGCAGACAAGCAAACTGAATTCATGGTACTATTCAATCCGGAGAAAATCAAAGAACAAATGCCTAAAGTTATGGATCAAGGCAAGATAACTGAAAACAAGGGTCAACAGCTTCGTAAAGACACAAGTACTGAGAAAACAAAAGAGAGCGACAGCTCTCTCTGTTAATTGATTGATGTGCTGAAAGGCATTGACTATTTCTGGAACTCTGTTTTCAATTGTTTTGTTTATGAATATGGGAAAGGGCTATATTTTTACTCATAATGTGTTTATATTGAATCCAAAGTCTTTACACCTCTTTCCCCTGCTTTTTCTTTTAAATTATTATGTGGTACTTACTAGAACTAGATCATGCAAAATGTTAAGATTTATTTGAATAATATTAATAGTTTGACTAAAAAGCCTGCTAAGTCTAATTTAAATAAGTAAAACAAGCCTTAATTAAGAAATACATTCTCCTATACAACTGACATCTAGAAATCAATTTTAGTGAATAGAAGATACAATTTATCTAAGCCATTCTTTAAAATCTTACTAAAACCTGTGGCCTGCCACTACAACGTAAAAAATAATAATAATTGTGTAATCTGGAATAATAATGGTAATAGATTCTACTAAAGTTTAAGGAAATTAAGTAAACAATATTTTAACTGCATAAAGGTTAAAATAAATATCTGTGACTGGCTAACTTTACCTTCTGCCTTGCACACCTTTCCAGAAAAATAATTCCCAATGCAAAATCTGCATCTTATTATTATGGTTGGTGATACAGTCATTCAGATGATTAGAGTGGATTTTGCATTTTTGTTCACCTATTGAATTCTTCCCAGGGACCTAGGATAGGAGATGTCGTTATTTAATAATATTAAGAGCCTATTATTATATATACAACAATGTGGAATCACTATCAGGTCTTTATTATTATAAATACAATAACATAGAATATTAAATTATTATTGTTTGTTGCACAGCCCACCAGACGTTTGGATTGGATTTGGTATTTTTATCTACCTATCGAGTCCTTCTCAAGGACCTGGGATAGGGAGATGTTGTTTGATGATGTTAAAGATATTGTTGTAGGATGTAAGCTGTTCCGAGTAATACTGCCTTTTAACCAATTGTGATTTTGTCAGTGCCAGTGGTATTCAAAGGATGTTGTTTTGAGATTGTACCCAAAAAGCCTATTACTGTTGGTCTACCACTGCTTTCTTTTGCTGCCAATGTTCTGTTTTCAGGTATTTCTATTGTTATCTTCTCCCAGTTCTTACTGTTCTATTCTTTGTGTCTCCTAGTACTGCCATGTCCACTATTCAGACTATTTTGTTTTTATTATCAGCAGATATTAAATCTGAAGTGTGATCATTATTAATTTTTTCCTCTGCAAGCAATAGTAGGGTATGAGTAGTCAGTTCTAAAACAATCCTGATTTTTGACCAGTTTGAGGCAGAGGGCTTATATTAGATTTTTTTTTTTTAAATTAGATCTTATGATTCCATCTTTCTTACTTTGTAAGTAACTTAAAGCAGTGAACATACACAACACTGCTTCCTCTTTGTATTTTCCACACAACAAAAACCTCATTAGGTGTGTTGGGCTGAGAAAGAATGATTGACCGAAGGTGACCCACCAAGTTTTTCATGCTTCAGTAAGGGCTAGAACTCGCAGTTTTCTGATTTCTAGCCTGGTGTCTTAAGCACTAGATAAAACTGGCTCTTATAGCCTTTGTATCTAAAGCTCTTCCTACGTATCCCCACCAATTGTTGGATTTCCAAGCCATGCAAAAAATAAGAAAAAAGAACTGTTCCAGATGCCACAGAATTATTGCAAGCATTTTAGTAAATGCATTGTGGCATTTAGGAAGAACAGTACTTTGAAGAAGAAACATTATTCTGCAATCTTTATATATAAATATACTGTAACAGAGAGCCCAATTAAGGAGACACAATCTTGTATGAAAGACAGAAGAAAATGTCTAAAAAGTGCCTACTTTCTACCTGAATACATTGTAAATTCTTACATTATGGCACGTTTTAAATAACAATTAACACATCCAGCTAATTGGTTTACAGAAATAGGTACAGACTTCAATGAATCCTAATTCTAAACTGGTGTAGGATTTCAGGCTGTATATTACAGGCAGAATGAAATTGAAGATCCAAATACTGTATATCTCTAAAATAGTTTAAGTATGTGAGCACGAAACAAAATATGAGTCTTCTATAGAAAACAGGATGTGATACAGGAAAATGGCAGCAGAGGGACAGCAACCGAATGTGGGGGTTGAAGGACAGCGTGAGATCCTGAATCATAGTTTTATAACTATGAACTAGGCTTTATATTAGCCTACTGGGAAAGAATAACTGGAATGAGATGAAGTACTTAATCAAACTGGGAAATCTTTAGAGCTTTTTATATATATGCAAGATAGTCATCTTTTGTAATAGACTTCCATTAAGAATTTTTTGAGTTACTCAATCCTTAACTTTCACCAGAGAAGGCCTCTTCTAAGAAAAGCAACGGGAATCATAGAACTATGCAATTTATATGGCATTTCAGAGTAGCTTGAATATTTCTCTTAGAAAAAGAGTGGCTTTGATTGCTCAGCTGGGAAGGCAGGCATGAGGAAGGGACTGTATATATTTCTTGCACATTTGTTTTCCCGCCTTTTATACAGCCCAGAACAGGAACATCCAATCTTGGCAATTTTAAGACCTGTGGACTTCAACTCTCAGAATTTCCCAACCAATCATGCTGGATGAGGAACTCTTGGTCCATAAGTCTGAAAGTTGCCCAGGTTGGGTACCTCTGCTTTAAAGTTTACATCTAGTTGCAGGGGGGAAAAATGCTGACTTTATTCATTAGTACTTTTTGGTTGGTACTGAAGTGAAGCTAAAAATCTAAGTTTTTTTTTAATACAAATGCTATGCAGTTTTTGTGGTCAGAGATTTTTTGCAATCAGAAAATAAACTTGTTTTACAATTTTGACATAACTTGAGAAGGTTACGTGGAATTTATTCTTTTGTTTGTGGTTACAGTTTTAACTAAACAGGCTGCCGATTATGTCGTTGATTTTGTCAAGTATTTCTCAGCAATGTAAGAGATGCTATTTGAAATGGCTTGCTTAGACAGTAATGTTTGATTTCAATCCTCATACATGGCCAAATACTCTTGCCTGGGATTGAATTTATATAGATGCCATCCTGGTAGCTATGTATGTGTTGTATGTCTGTATATGCATGTGTGTTTATGTATGTGTACCTTGCTGTTTCTACAATATAATATTAAAATATATCAGTAATATATCTCCACATGAATTTCTACATACTGTACTATTTCAGGGCATGGTATGGAGTATATGGAATATGCATTGGCCAAATGATGTTTACTTGATTATCAATAAGATCCCGAGAATAGTCAGTCTTCTAGCTCAGGAGATGCATTAAATATGTCACTATATAGAATGCAGTGAATTCAGGAAAAAGACAAAATAACTGATTTATTACATTTGGTCATCATTCATTTTTTAACAAACAATAAATATACAACAGGCTATCTTGGGTGCAAATTTATAGTTTACTCATGTTTCTAAAACTATACATTTCCAATTTAGTGGACAATTGTAATGAAACTTCAGCAGTTTGCAATTTAATACTGGTTTGAGTGCACTGTTAAGAAGTTTTGGATAGGAAATTGCAATTAGTAATGAAGACTGAGATTGAATCTAATTTAGTTTGACTTAAGTACGTGTTTAATGCTTGTCTTAAAAAGTAAATCATGACGTTATGTATTGGAATTAAATTCCATGAAAATCAGATGAGCTTTTTCCTGAATGCATTCTTTAGGAAAATTGCATAATCCACAGGATGACATTATTAATGGGGTAGCTTTAAGTTTCCTTTCTTTTCCTTTTTTCCCCTATAGCATCACTTGTTGTTTGTACATTATGATTAATGATTAAAACTATGATTTATGACATATCACTTTGTTGTTTGTATCTACATTGAAAGCTTATGCACCGGAGACAAATTCCTTGTGTTTCCAATCACACTTGACCAATAAAGAATTCTATGATTTGAATGGTGAATTAATAACTTGTAAAAGTGGAAAAATGTTTTTTTTCTGATTATGCATTTATATTAGTTTAATTACCAGTATATTGAATTTTAATATACTTTCTATATTTTTGGAATTATTGAAAATACAAACATTTTAAAAAGGCACATTTCTTCTCAAACTGTTATAGTATGAAATAAATTATTCTTTTGATACTGCTTATTAAAAGTGCCCGGGTTATTTCCCAAATATTGTGATTTATTGTTTCTGAAATATTGCGTTGCAGTTGTTTTCATTCTTCACATACAAATTTACAGACATCCAGAAAAACTGGTGAGTCACCATAAATTGCATTATACTGCATTAGGAATCTACACTACTTCTGCAAACCTGTAATTGGTAGTCATAATACTGGCCCATAAGCATTATTCCCGAACTTAATTGTTCATACAATTTTAATATTTAATATTTTAAAATTTAATTTAATATTTAATAAAATATTAATATTAATATTTAATAAAATATTAAATATTCTAATAAAAATAGTTTCAATTTATATTTAAGATGGTTACTTGTTAATTGAAATAAAGATGTTTTTTTTAATTGTCAATTATTAGGATGCATATTTGGAATAAAGAATTTTTTGATAAACCCCACATCAACTCTAGTTACTATTCAACCAGATATTTGTATTAGTGGAATTTAATGAATCATTGATTTTATAATAATCTATAATATATATCGTTAGTTTCTCCCACTGAAAGCAATTTTACCAGAAGGCAGTCTTATTTGTGTAGAACTAAGCACAGTAGAATTGAAAGGAGGAAATGTTCAGTCATTGTGATGAACACTTAGCAAATTGCAACAGGAAGACAAAATAAAACACAAAATAAAACACAAAATAAAACAAATTTTAATGACACTAAGAGAAATACATTTACATTTTTATACAAGTTGCTGCCTTGGGAAAAACACAATGCATTCCTGGATCAGTCTGAATCAACCAATGCCAAATCTGAAACATTAATTTCTAGACTACAGCTTGTCTACTCCCAGAAGGAGAATCACTATGATCAAATTCTTCTTCTTCCTCTTCTTCTTCTTCTTCCTCCTCCTCCTCTTCTTCTTCTTCATCATCTTCAGTAAAGTCAATAAATTCATACTCATCTCTTTCACCTGGAAAGAAATATACAGCCAAATAACAAATACAGTAAAAAGAAAATTATTTTAAATTCATTTTCATGTTTGAAGGGAGAAAGTGTTTTTGCATAGCTTTAAATATCAACCATTTTTCATTTACTTCAGATCAGGTACAGGCCACATTACAGAAGTTTTTGTTTTTGTTCCTGCCCATCCTGCAATCGATACCAGATTGCTATAACAAATGGGAGGTTTAAAGACAGGTGTATTCATTCATCAAGGAATGTAAATTTCAGCTACGGTAATTTCTTATAAGAGGAAAATATGAATATAGAGTACAATACAAATGTGCATGGGTCTCCAATATTAACACATGGGAAACACAAATGTGTTCTAGTTTTGGAAACAGTTTAATGAAATGTCGGCTTATATGTTTGGATTTGCAAGTTAAGAGTTCTGTATTATACTTTGCAGATCCTTCCATGTATAAAAAGTAAGCAAAGGGAACAATTACCCCCAGAGGTATGTACAGTGCAAACATGCATTGATCATTGCAATGATCTTTTATGGAAAAGTTGCAAAACCATTTGAAGAAAACCCCTCAAATATTTTAAAGAAAATTACAAAAATACCTGTTGTTTCTTTAGAGCCTGTTTTTAATTGATTCAGAACAATGGATTGATGTCAAAAATAAAGCCAGAACAGAGAAAATTGGCTCAAGACATATCTGAAATTTGTCTGTTGAAAAACAAGTTGCTAACTGGTTGTGGTTTGTAGGACAGCATTCCCCAATTGTGGTGGTGTTTAGATCAGCAGCTCACAACCTTTTGGCCACCAGGGACCAGTATCGTGGAGAGAGGCCTTTCCATGGACCGGAAGGGGATGGTTTCACTGCTTTCATTGTGTGGCCCAGTTTCTGGCATGCTGGGCCCCGTGCCAGTCCACGGACTGGGTTGGACATCCTTGGTCTAGATTTGGGGACTACACATTTCAATATGATCAATAACAGACTAAGGCATCTGCAGCTGATAACAGAGTTCCAGATTGCCCTGGAGCTCTATTATCGGCTGCAGAGAGCTTTCTGGAAGGCATCTGAAGGCAAAACAGATGCTGAGGCAATGCATGCAAGTCTTCTTCTGCAGCCACTTGCTGCCATTTGCACACATCACTCCAGAGCTCTATTATTGGCTGCAGAGGACTTTCCAGAAGGCATCTGACTGCGAAATGGAGGCCAGGGCAATGTATGCAAATGGCGTCAAGTGGCCCCAGAAGAAGTGGGCCAGCAGCAGGCTCCTGTTCGGCAGGGCTGTTAATGCCACCACCACAAAGTGAGTCAATAATTAGAATCTTCCAAAAAGAAGGCTTAGACATTTTTTCGGGGGTAAAAAGAAAATAAGACCCGGGCTTCTTTTTGGAGAAAATGCTAGATACGACTTTTTAACATGGGACCCAGCAAATGCATTGAGACTTCTGCTCCTAGAACTCTCATTTAGCCTGTTATTGGTCACTGAAATGTGTTGTCCAAATGCATCTCATCTAAACAACACCAGATTGGAGAATGTTGCTCTACAAACCACAGCCAGTTAGCAGTTTGTTTTTTTATGGACAAATTGCCATGACTGGCTTGAAGCAGTTTTCTATTTTCTGGTTTTATTTTAATCATTAACCCATTGTTGTGGATCAATTAAAAACAAGCTTCAAAGAAGCAGCATGTGTTTGAAAACAATTCAAACTAATGGTTTTAATTGAATTCTGTAGAGGCTGAACCTCTTGTATGCAGCTTATGTCACATCCCCATTTTTACTATCTCTATGTACGTTCATAGTCTATGCAATTTAGACATAATAGTGTCTTTGAATCTTTATACTGAAAACGATGAATTGCATTTTAAAGCTTCCTCCACAACATGTGTATTCATCAATGTAAGAATTTTCAGAAAACACTCTCCCTTGGTGATGATTCCAGCCAATTAAATTCATTGAACTGTTGTGGCCTACTCCCTCCAAGAAATTTTACTTTAACATTCAGATAAATTGATAACTCATCATCAGGACAATATAATTCATGGCAAATGTCATCCTGTTTTTTGCAACTGCTTATTTACAGTCTTTTTATTCCCTATCCCTCCTATGGAGTGATTTCGGTCACTTTCTCCAATCTCTGGGTTCTTATTCATTAAGCACTGAAAACAAAGTAAGAAAGAGGTTCTTACAAAGCCTCCCATTCTTGTTTAGTTCTTCCTCTATTGCAAGAAGTCGATTGTACTTGACTGTCCTCTCTCCACGGGAAAGACCTCCCAGTTTGATGAATTTGGTTCCCAGTCCAACAGCCTAAGACAAATAAATTCCTTTAAAAAAAAAAAAACCCGTAGCTGAAAACTTTGGCAGTTTATTCTGACTAACCTAATTTGGTGATTAAATAAGAGGCTTTAATTACAGTTCTATATATTTCAACCCTACATGAAAGCTCATAATTAAAGAGCTGAATTTGTAACTGCCAGTACCAATATTATTTTGTGTGATCAATGTTTTGTTTAAAAATATGTATTTCATATATTTTTATACATTGCTTTCTCTCTCTACTGCATGTATTATTGTATTTGTTCTATATTGTTCATATAACTCTTAAATTGCAACACAAAGTAAATCTGATAAGTATAATGAACTAAAACCTGGCTTCTAGTAGATAATTTACCTGTTTCTTACATATAGGAAGAAGTTATCAACTAACTTTTGGGATGACACAGAATAAGGGGAGAGCAAAAAAAGAGCTTTGCAACTTAATTGGATATTACTAGGCTCAATTTTGGGAGAAAATAGTTCAGCTATTTCAAACAGAGTAGTCAGCATTGGTCTAGTACCGTGTTGGCGAACCTATGGCACGCGTGCCCAAGTTGGCACGCAGAGCCATCTCTGCCAGCATGCCAGCAGTCAGCCCAACTAACATACTGTGCATGTGCGCATGTATATGATTCTTTGACTGCACAAGCGCTAAAAATAGGGCGCTATAGTCATGTGTAACTGCGCATGCTCTAAAAATATGCTGCTGCCCCATGAGAAGATCACCCCGCCAGCCACCAGTAAAAAGCGGTGTGCCGCTGGGGAAGGGCAGTCACCCAGGAGATTGCCTAAAAGCCGCCAGCAGGAGGAAGCATGCCGGGAGGGCAGTGTGGAGCAGGACAGCTGCCTGGAAGAAAATCGCCCTGCCAGCTCCCAGGAGCAAGCAGCATGCCGAGCGGGCGGCCCGGAGAAGAACAGCCACCTGGGAGAAGATCGTCCTGCCAGCCCCCAGGAGCAAGCGGTGTGCCAGGCAGGCAGCCTGGAGAAGCGCAGCCGCCCGGGAGAAGATTGTTCTGCCAGCCCCAAGGAGCAAGCAGCGTGCTGGGAGGGCAGCTGCCCTGGAGAAGATCAGCCCCAAAGCTGCCAGCAGCTGGAGGTGTGCTGGGAGGGCAGCCAGCAGCAGTGTGGGGAAGGGTGGCTGTCCGAGAGATCGCCCCCAAAGCTGCCGGCAGCTATGTGGGGAAGGGCGACTGCCCGAGAGATTGCCCCCAAGGCTGCCGGCAGCGGCATGGGGAAGGGCGGCCACCTGAGAGATCTCCCCCAAGGCTGCCAGCAGCTGGAGGCGTGCTGGGAGGGTGGCCATCAGCGGCATGGGGAAGGGCACAACTGCGCATGCGTGAATTTTGCACATGACTGTGCATGTGTAGAACATGCAGGTAGGCAGCGCGCTTCACGCATGCGCTCACATTTGGCACTCTGTGCCAAAAAGGTTCACCACCACTGGTCTAGTAAGTCAGGAGAAGAGATAGGAAGTTGAAGCAGAAAGGGAATCCAAGATGACTACATTATTGAAAGAAAGTGGAGTAGGGGGACCCGGGAGATTGCAGGAGGCAGAACAGAATAAATGAAGGACTGGTGAAAGAAAATTGACACATTAAGTAAGTCATCATTTCAAGTGACATCCTCAATGTAATTATACTTTAATACAAAAAAAATCAACTGGAGTCCATGAAGACAATGAAATACTATTACTGCCCTATGTTTGAATAATTTACTAAACTTTCCCTTAAAAATGTCAGCAAGAGGCACTACATATTTGCTGTTTGCTTCTCTTGCCTATTTTGCTGTTTTCCCCTTGAATGTTCAAAGATTACCTCGCTTTAAAAGGCAACTTTCTTGAAAAAGCCAATTTCCTCAAAGGTTATATGTCTCTTCACTAGATAAACATTTCTCCTAGTAAGCAGCTCAAGATAAAAAGCTTTGGGCAATTGAGAAATTTTCCATACATACCATGTCTGCAAGGCTATCATCAGAAGATTCTCCATCTGGACTTCCTAAGATGGAAAGGTGCCTCCAACCTGTATTGAATGCAAGAGCTTTTAATTTCATGAAACATCTATAGTTTGCAAAACATCTTTGTCTTAATTGTAAAATTAGTGGAAAGTCTTATGGCATCTTCCAGGGTTAGTAATTTATTATAAATCTGAATTCTGTGGACTGATAAAATAAAGTCCAGAAAAGTTTCAGTTTCATTAAATAGATAATTCCTTAAAGACACTAAATTTATATTAGTTTTGCTGTAGCAAACTTATACATCCGTCCTTCTGGAAATACGCAATTATTTGCTGCTTTAGCATTTTATTTTATTGCAATCTAGTTTTTTTTATTATGACTTATTTATAGTGTACAAAATCTATCACCCACAGCCAGGCAGTGTTGAACGTTTATATCTATTTAAATGTATTTATTCTGCATTGGATTGTGGGCAAACTCTAGAAAAGCTTTTAACAATCACCACTTCTGTTACAGTAGAGATAATCAGATTAAAAGTATATTTAAAATAAACATAATTAATCTTTTTCTGTTGAATATAGATTTTTTGTTTTCTTTAAATGAACAATTCTAGTTGATACAAATAAAAATCAATATTAATATTATAAACTCTGTTACATTTTGAGGTCTGTAAATAATGATGGGAAATATGTGAGACAAACCAATACTATAAGAGATAGATGTTTTCTATACCACTTAAAGCTGAATTATATCTAAACATTCAACTTACGTATTTTAAAATGAGGCTCAAATTATACCACCAATCCATAATGAAAGCAAATTTTGATGAATAAGAATGTTTAATTATTAAATAGTTTACTAAATATAAAAAGCTCTATATTTTTACAGCTACTATTGAATTTCTATTACTACTTATTTTATTGAGTTCTTTCCTCACCTTCTAATCGCTGGGTCATTTGTATAAGGTCCAAAATTTTAGCTTCATTGATATGTTTTATGACAAGACCACTGCATTTTGGCATATTGCTTTTTTTAGAACCCAGAAGTTTAGTCAAATTCCTGCATGTGTCTTCTGCAATTAAATAACATTTAGACCCCAAAACATTGCACAGGTGGATCCACTGTTGCCTGTCCTGTAAATATAGCAAAATTAGAGTAGAGTAGAGTAGAGTAGAGTAGAGTAGAGTAGACTATTCTTTATTGGACAAGTGTGATTGCACATGGGATTTGTTTCAAGCATTAGCTCTAGACAAGAATTCAAAGTACTGTCAGAATTCTTTTTTTTTTAAATTAGACACCTTTAACATTAACATCAATAAATTCAGTACTAGGGCAAATGAAGGTACACAAGAAAATCATCTTTTATTTTATCTAGAAGCCCTAACAGAAGAACTGAAATCCAGACTTGCAAGTCAGCAAGAGCAAAAGTGCTGTAATTTTATCAAAGCTTTATTAAAAACACCCCCCATGCATACTTGCCTGTTATATACAGGAAGAACATCTTACACACACACACAAACATGAAAGAAGAAAAGGTATGTGTATATGAACACACATACATATAAGGCAAGGAGACTAGCTAGGATATGTAGTAGAGTATGGGGTATATGTATATGAACAGTTTCTGTATACAGCTAAAGATCTTCATAGAATTGATATCAACTGTGATAGTAAATACCTAAATGCTTTACTGCTATAGAACATGAAGCTATGAGGGCGTGGTTATGGATGCGGTGGTGTGAAGACGTTTCTTCCACTTCTCAGGGTGTTTTGAGGAAGAAAACAAAGATTAAAAGTGTTTGGAATG
>JAEANM010005493.1:0-19560 GCA_017656035.1 Myanophis thanlyinensis
TGAATGGCTGTGTAAGCATTTCACTGCATATTGTACCATGTATGATTGTGCATGTGACAAATAAAATTTGAATTTGATTTGATTTGATATTTTGTTTCACTGTACCTTTTATAAGGATTCAAGGACCCTTTTATAACTCCCTATTAGGTGAAATACCCAGGCAATTCTGACATTAAACATGGCTATTCCTTCAGATCTTTGACACTGAATGTTAATGTTGAATGTAGCAAAACTTTGCTATACCGCTCTACATGATTTTATTACAATTAGGAACTGCCTCATTTAGCAATCGTTCATAGTTACAATGATAATGAAAAAGAAGGTATGACCAATCCTCCTATTTAAAACCTTCGTAGACAATATATATGGTTGCAATTTCACTTAGTGCCAGGGTGGATAAAAATCAATGATTTAAAAATAAAAATTAAAAAAATCAGATTTTTTATATTTAAATCAGATTTTTTTTTTATTTTTATCAAATTTATTTTAATAAAATGCCTTTGGAGTAAAAATCTATCTAAAGATAGTTTTCTATTTAAGATACATTAATAATTTAGTTTATTCAGCATGAAATGGAGCTTAGTTATGTAGCATGAGGCTGTGTATTCTGCAATATTGGGACTGTCGGTGAGGCAACAGCGGGTCAGAGAAGCCACTGAGGGACAGAGATGACAGTTTCTCTTTAAAAATTATGATTTAAATCGAGTTGATTTAAATCAAGCTTTTTTATCAGTGATTTAAATTATGATTTAAATCAACTTGATTTAGCATCCGCTTTGATTAATGACCAAGTTGCCAGTGCCAGTTGAAGTAGTTAACTATCTGTACTGGCTATAAACCTGATTATATTTCAATCACTTCAGTGACGGAGTTGCAGTTTTGCCTTTGCATTTTGTTTGAAGTAGAAATTGTTTAATTTGTTAATGTGCAGAATTCTGATCAGTGACCTTAAAAAAAAGCATAACACAATATTTCATTTCTATGAAATATTAAAAAACAACAACCAAGTACAAGTTAAGTCTTATCCAGTTCAATTAGATCTGCTTCCAAACAATTCTCTTAGGATTGCCAACTTATTAAACCTCTGAGCTATATCAATGCAAAGACAATCTCAAGGATGAGACGCTCCTTATTTTTTGCTTAGAAAAGAACAGGAATTCATCCTTAAGAATTACTCTGATCTTGAAAAGTTCTGCCGAGCAGTCAATATGTTACTGCTTCTGTTATATAATAATAAACTTGCCCCAAGATCTACCCCAACACAGGCCAATGTCAACAAGTATTTGGTTTGTTCAGAATTTGTAGGCAATCATGCTAATAGGAACTGTAGAAATTACACATAGTACAATTTTCAAAAACAACATGGAGACTTTATGCAAAAACAAACTCTGAATCCCCATTGCTTGAAGATTAATGAAACCACACTTATCACTATGTTGCTGTCAATGCTCACTTATTACCAGGGAAAATAATCACACGCCCACCAGGTTAGAAATAAAGAGCAGCCTCCTCAATCCTGGCCATTTTAGTGGGGTTGATGATACTTTTAAGCCAAAACACCTGGAGAGCACCTGATTTACTGTCTGTCTCCACTGGATCACAAATCACTGACTTCCCTTTTCCAGACAGAAAAGTCCAGACAATAAGGGAAGCTCCTATTTATCATGTTGCATAATCAGCAGGTTTCCCATGATATTTCTTTGCTTTAGAGCTTTTTCTTGTTGACTTGTCAAAACCTTTACAGCTATGCTCTGTATTTATCATATGAGCTGCAAGCACTGCGTTTCCCCACTTAACCTTTAGAGGTTAAGGCAAATAATTACGGTACCATACAGAAACAACTAGAAAAGATTGCAGGCTACAAGCAGCAGGTATGTAAAACTCAGCCACATATGTATGTATGTTTATATGCTACTTTATGTATATTTCTCACAATGATTACTCAGAGCCGTGATGGCGAACCTATGGCACGGGTGCCACAGGGTGGCACGCAGAGTCATCTTGCTGGACACACAAGCTGTCAGCCAATTTGAACGTCTAGTTGAGCATGCACATGTGATTGCGCATGCACACATGCGCGACTGCAGAGACCCTGCTGGTCTTCTGGCCTCTGTTGTCCATGCGCACGATTGCAGCAGGAAATCCAGCTGGTCTTCGGAGCTCTTCTGCACATGCACATGAGATTGCTCATGTGTGCGTGAGTGCCTGTGCACAGCACATGTTCATTGCACATGCAAAAGATGAATGCATGTGCAGATGGTGCGGTTGCACATGCAGCACATGTGGAGGAGCTTCATACAAGTGCAGATGGCATGCATAAAGTGCATACTTTTCGGCATTTGGTAAGTAAAAGGTTCGCCACCACTGACTTAGAGGAACTTCTGTCTTGCTGTGTAACTCTGGGGTTCTGAGACTGATTGGCAATATAAAAGACCTTAATTCTGCCTTTCACTTATGGTAAAGCTCATTCTATAAAATTATTTTTCCCTATACTATAGCAAAAACAATTTCTAAAAATAAGATTGGGACAATTCTGTCCCCCCATTTGAAATATTTGTTCTAATCTCCAAGCCAATTATTCAGCTTGGGATCTGAAAATCATTATGAGCTTAAAACCAAAGTTTTACATGCCTTTTCTCTATAATCTCTTTTGCTTTTGTTAAGCAAAGTATTTTCTCCGATGCAGATTCATTAAACAAAGTATCTCTTTATATTCTGGTAGATGGTACAAAGACAAGGAACAGGAAGCACTGCTGTATACGGAGCACCAGAGACCGACTTCTGATTAATAAAATAGCCAATGCAATTTTCAATGAGGAACAGAGACATTTATACTTAAAATAAGTTGTGTTTTTACAACTTCTGCTGCCATGGAAGCATCTTAAACATTTCCTTTATCAGTAAGTACTGAAACTTATTATTAATATCTGCATTACATGGCATCTAAATATTGTTAAAACATGGGATTTTAATATTTTTGTACATGTGTAATGTTGGCATTTAGTCAAAAAAGCTACTCTTTAATTCTGAGGTCATGCTGATTTTAACATTTAAAGCTGCAAAAACTAACACTCCACAGTGCTCTTTGAGGAACTGTAAACCATGAGGTAAAAGTGGTACCATTCAGAGCTGGCTTCTTCCTCTATCACAGCTGATGAGAAGATGAAGCTGGATCTATCACATTGTGGCAGAAAATAAGACACAAGTGATGTGAGAATTTAAATTCCCAACATTGTTAATGTCCATTCAGTATAAATCACTGAAGTTAAGAAAGTCAGTATAAGATTAGGACATAGAAAGCAGTGAAGCTAATTTAATTGGTAAGTTCAATATGAAAAATAATAATAGAGAAATGGCAGATATACCATTAACATTAAGTACCAAAAAACATTCCCTTTCCATTGCTAGGACTTTCAGTTTTTATCCCTTAAAATCTATAATATCTGAACTGAAATAAAATTGAAACTAATGTAGAACTGTTAATATTTATTTAATTGGAAATATTTGAAAAACTTTAAGCAGTGAAGCTGCTCATAAGTATTTAATTAAAATCTGTCACAGGGACACTCATTTTATATGTTGAAAATAAACATTAAGTGAAATATTGGTTTTAACATCAAGAAGGGTTGCATTCGTTAGTTTCATTTTTGGAATATTGTACATTGATATATATGTGTGTGAAAGGTGGCAATATAAATGTGATACATAAATAAATACCAATTTTGTTCAATGCAAAGTTGATTAAGAATTTAAGATTACCATTCTTGCAGAAGTGCCCAATTTCCCAATCCAACTAATTCAAGAGCTCATTTAAAACTGATATATATATATAAATAGGAAATTATAGATATTTATAGTGCTGTCCATCTCAAGAGCAAGTAAGTATCTAAAATAATTAATGAATATTAAAAATCACTATGGCTGGCTATTCTGCTTAATATTGCCAATATTTCAATTCTATTTTGAATTTACTGTGTCTCAGGTTTTCAGGAACTATTTTGCTTGTCTTTAAGCTAAGTTTTTTTTTCTTTACCATAAATGTTTAATATGAAGCAAAAGAGAAGATGAATTGAGTTTTAAGTTACAGGGGAAAAAACATTTTAAATCTTGGATGTGCTCAAAAAATAGCTTGATCTTCTGAAAAGGAGCAACATTAAAATAAAGGTCTCTGTAAATGCCAGGAGTATTTACTAAACTAAAAGAATGGAAGTAGGAAAAGACTATTTGAAATCTGAATATACCTTGCAAAAATTGAAAAGCTATTATCAACGTACATTTCAATTAAAATCCAAGATCTATATTGCTTATAGGACTAGAATTACATTTTTTAAAAAACTTTCGCATACTGTATTACTAAATGGATTGGAGGCATCTAAGCTGCCAATAAGGGCACAAGTCTTTCCTTGATTTTTTTGGCACAGGACATATCTAAATTTTACATCTTACTATTTCATTTGCAGTTTCTGCCACTGTGGCTGATTATCAGCACCTCCTTGTGCTCAGTTGCTCTCACTCACTACTCATTTATAATCACGCCTCTCCAAGTGCCCGGTGTACATCTGCTCAGTCCTTTTGTAGCCTTCTCATCTGCTGCAGGGTCACGTTCAGCAAGCCGTTCAGTTAGCCGTTATTTCAAATGCAAGCACTCGTTTGCTCATTTCTCCTGCCTTTGCCCTTGCCACTCTCTCCCCTCCTCCTCCTATCACATACAGACAACTAACTACAGCCTTGGCTGGGGAGCCATCAGACAGTAACACAGGTTTACAGCAACAGAAAAGAAACAAGCAGACAAAAGGTAACAGCAACTCTCATCATGGCATCGGCCGCTCTCCAGTTTTTTGCTTTTGTCCTAGCCTTGTTTGGTGTTTTTGGCGCAATCGCAGCCACCCTGCTGCCCAACTGGAAAGTGAATGCAGACACGGGCTCAAACATAATCACGGCCATCACTCAGATGCAAGGGCTCTGGATGGACTGCACATGGTACAGCACCGGGATGTTCAGCTGCACTCTGAAATATTCAATCCTGTCTCTCCCTGTTTACATCCAGGCAGCAAGGACCACCATGATTCTGTCCTGCATCCTCTCCATTTTTGGGATCTGTATCGCCACAGTGGGGATGAAGTGCACCCTCCTGGGAGGGGACAGAGAGACCAAAAACCACACGTCAGTCGCCGGAGGAGTCTTTTTTATTTTGGCAGGAGTATCTGGCTTGATACCAACATCCTGGTACACGAAAGAGATTATTTCAAAATTTCTGGACCCAACTATTCCAGAAAGCAGTAAGCATGAACCAGGAGGAGCAGTTTACGTTGGATTTATTTCGGCTGGACTTCTGCTTGCTGCAGGTGCCATCTTTGGCACTTCCTGTTTTAAGAAGCACCAGAGAGGAGGGATTTATCCTAACAAGCAACAGAACCTGCACCTAGCTGCCCGACAAGTGGACACAGGCTACAGCCTGAAGGACTATGTGTAAATATGGTGGTGGACCTGTCTCTCAAGGTTGTTTATTTAGACTTGATTTTATAACAATGCGGTTGATGCAAGCCTTATAATTACATTGGGTGAGGTGTTTATTTATTAAAAAAAGAAAAAGATGCTAAGAATTTAAAATCACGAACCAACCATTTATTACTGATACTGCTTTGCAACAGGATTATACTGAGAATTGTGTGTGTGTGTGTGTGTTTATAAATATAAATCAGTCACAATAGTTCGTATCTGTCACATGCCACCTTTAGTATCACCAAGTGTCTTATTTGAATAATGGCACCAGCTGAATTGATTCTGCCTTTCTGTGGATTTCTGTGTGTTGTTTTTAAATGTTAGCTGCATTTCTCAAAGTCAGTTCTCAACATCTATGATAAATGGTATATCTCCAGATTTCTTTGAAAGAATAACAGTTATCCCAACATATCTGAGGATTAGCTGTCCCCAGAATCCATGCTGCATAATAACCTGCACTCATTCTGCTTTCTTTGGAAAATGTCTACTTAATATTTTGCCATTAATTTTAAGTGTCAAACAAAACAGGACTACAAGACGTACCTATTTATATTTATAGGACATTAAAAAAAAATATCTTTTTTCAAACTTGATTTCTGCCAGTCTTAAATAACATACAACTAAACATAATTAAGTAAACTCTTTCAGTTGTCAGTAACTAGTAAATACTTCAGCAGTATTTAAAGCTGTATGTCATCTAGCTATTATCTATACTTTATGCAAACTATTTACAAAGCAATCTTCAATCCGATTCCAAAGAGTTTGGCTATTTGCCACTCAGAGATTTAGTAGGCAATAGTAAATTATTTTACAATTATTTTGCCAGCATGAGACACTTGATTAGTCTTGTTTCTTTGAATCTTTTTCTTGTGTCCATCTGCAAAAAAATGATGATGGGTCACAAAGTAACCACTCATTTTCGTTCAAGAGGAGAGATAAAATTTGAACATGTATAGTACAATATAAATAGCAAAGTTTGGATCAACAGCTTGAAATATAATTTGAGCCACTTGTAGATTTCTATAATTCATGTTTTCTAATGTCAGCAACGTTAAGTCACTCCACCAAAAGATTAGTTTTTTGTTTCTTACATGAGAATTACAGCATGAATTTTTAGTTAGAAAAATTAAAGAATGTGCAGAGGCTTCTAAAATTATACATAATATGACAAAAATGGACCATGCAGTTTTTCTCCCCTATCAAAAATTAAACTCATGGTTTGTTTGTTTTTTAATTAAGAAATTTTCTGAAAGCTGAAAAGTGAGGAAAGGGGGCTGGGGTAAAGATTTGGGATAGATAAAACACACTGCTAAATTTTAAAGATGTAGTCGTGTTAAACTGTTTTTTTTTTTTTAAAAGAGTAATCAACTGCATGGACAGTAAGATTATTAGGTATTAGTAGCCATGGGAGTTACCCATTATCTCCAGTAACAGAGGCAATAAACCTCTCTCTGTGCTGCTATGGAGCCAGAGTGAGTTTTGCCCACTACCTTATCTGTGAAATCTGCACAATGATTCTGATTACTTCGTAAAACTTTGTAAAGTGTAAAACACAAACTCAAAATATATCACCTATGTTTAGCTAGTGTAGCACTTCAGTTTGCAAAACATTATTATATAATTTATTAATACACACACACATAATCTTTCTCCCTAAAGAGGCATTTTAAGATAAGTATATAAATACTGATTCATTTTTATCACAAACTGCTTGTGCCAATTCTGAGATATATGCAGAAGTAACCTTAAGTACATTTAAAACAAAAACAAAACTTTCAACTTTGAAGAGAAGCAGCCCTAAGTCAGGAAAACCTTTATAGCAGCAATATAACCGCACTTCAATAATGAATATCGAGATGTTATTATTTTCATGATATAAGAACCGAATAAGTTGGAGTAGACAGGTAGAAGACATTCTGGAAGCTAAAAGTGATGAGCAACCTGGGAGCAACTTTACCAGTATAGCATATTGGAAATAAGTGTTTCACTATAGGAACTGTTTCAAAAAAAGCCCCCATGATAGCTATTTTGTACCCATGAAAAACTATCTTGATTCTCAATGTCTGTGTATTCCCGCCACAGCACATGATAACCAATGAATATCACTATTTTCTTCTATGTGGAAATCATCTTCTTATGAAAATGATTGCAAACAGCTCAAAAATGAATAGGCTGCATTTGGGAAACTAGGAATTCATAGATAGCATTTTAACAAATATAGATTAATAATCTAGATATATTTTGTGTGCCAGTCATTTTATTTCAGGAAATACCATTAATCATGTTTGAAAAAAAAATATAAAGAACCCTGTTCAAATATTTTTAACACAACTGGCAATCTTGCACTGGCATAATACCCTACAATCTAATTTTCTGTCAAAAAAAGTTAAAGTACTCTGTCGAAGTCAGACAAATTCCAAGAAAAAAGACACCAGCAAGATCAAAACAGAATAAATACTGTTTACATAAAAAGAGAGAAGAGTAACAGTTAAGAGAATACTCTCTCTGCAGACATACCTTGTATTATTAGCACCACCTATTTAACATGAAAAGAACAATAAAAAACAGAAAACAGTACTTATAGGGACTACAAGATCATAAAAAGGGTTTTATAACAGTACTCATAAGGTGAATTTGGCACTAGCACTGTAATCTTCCAAAGAAAAACAATTGGCAAAAATTGGTATCTATTGCCAACCCAAATGAAGAACATCCATCAATCAGGCCTAGTCTATTTCATTTTCTCCTGCCTTACAGATGAAAGTTAACAATCATGAAAACCAGATTGTTTCTTAAGGAGACATTCAAATATAGGATCAGAAATTGGTAGTCCTCCAGATGTTGTTGAAGTTCTCACAAGATCAGTCAACATCGCCAATGATGAATGACACTGTCAAGACATTAGTAGGCCATCCCACCATACCACTCAATGCCAACTGCTATTCTAACCCTCTACTGAGCAACAAGATTGCGGCAGCTAGCCAATCTCGATCTAAACACCATAGTAGGTCTAGACCTTGTTAATATTGGGAATATTGGGAAACATTTGGGAAATTAGTTGCAGAAGGTTGAAGAAATACCTTGAAATAAAGCAATGACAGGCCATTTCCCTATTGCTGCCAAGGAATTTGACAATTCTGATATCTGCCCAATTTATTACAAAAGTATACAGTACTTTTGTATTATATACTTTTAAGGTATTAGTCACTTTCAAGGCTATTTATTTGTATGCCATCCCTTCCCAAAGATTTTAGGAGGCTAACAATCTCAACCTATAATATTTCTTCAAGATTCCATAGACAGAGAAAGAATGATGAAGTAGAAAATGAAATTAAGAGATATACAAGTTATGTGCCTGCAAACCCCACCTCCAATCATAGCACACTCTCCTCCTGTGCAAAGAGGAATAAGTAAGCCTTTACACCTTGCCTAAAACCAAGAAGGAACAATGCTGGCCAAATTTCTGGAAGGAGGGTGTTCCATGGAATAGAAGTAATTATTCTAGTGAAAATATGAATATCTATTCAAGTGAAAATATCCACTTTGGAGGGCAGACCAGATGCCAATCTCACAGAGGTAAGACCTGGAAGGAATTAACCTTATTTGATCTAGCTGGATGGGCAGACCCTTAGATAATCAAGTCTTGAGTTACACTGGGCTTTAACAGTGACAATCAGCAGCAAGAATTATACTTGGAAACTGTCTAGCGACCAAATCAGCCACCAAACCAGTGGATTCACCTGAAGATACTAGAATACATACATCAGTGCTTAGTCCACTACATTTAATACCAGCTGCAGCTTCTGAATGTTCATTAAGGGCAGCTCCAAGTTCTGGGAATATACTGCCGTTCAGTCCATTTAGCCTTAATGCGAGATGAAAACCTAGCTACTATAGCATGCACTTATTCAAAAAACCACAGCATAAACAAATTATGACTTATGCAAAAGAAGAGCACAATTATCAGCAATTTCTAAATCGCAATAAGGCAGCAATAAAGAGGAGACATGTAACATTACAGACAAATAATCACTATCTCTATTTTGGATGTTAGAGGGAATAGAATAGAACTGGGTTTTGGAACTGGTTCAGGAAAACCTTAGAAAACATTTCTTTTTGGAATAACATTTTACTTGAGTTGTTATTCTGAAAATCAGGACACAGTCACCTCTAAGGAAATCTTGTCTCCACAAAGTGACACACCGAACCAAAATAGTGATTTCCCAGAGGTATGTCACCTTTTATTGTTGCCATGAATGTGTGATTTCCTACAGATCGTACAAATAATTTAACTAAGAGTCTGATGCTCCTTTGGGTAGCCCTACAGGGCTTCCCACTACTCAAGACCTCTTAAGAAATTTGACACATCTTTGGGATACTTGGAATGTATCTGAATATTTTCTCACCTGTTACTTTTTCTCTTTTATTGATTTGTCTTCTTTTTGAACACTGCCTTTAAATCTTTCTCTCTTATCTTCACTAACAATTTATAACCCCCCATTATAAATGCCTTCATATTACTACATTTACTTTTTAGTATTTTTGGAGCTAATCCAACACCCTTCATGAATATTCAGTGAAATTGAAATATATGAGTCTTCATGCTAATAGCTTTGCGAATAACTGGATGAAACTTCAAACACTGATTTTAATGCAAAAAGAATGAACAGACTGACCTCTGGCTTTGGAACAAAAGCTTGACCTGGAATTGTGAAACCTTTGTTAACGGTGCACAGGTGCTGAGACATTATAGAAAGCCTGCTTCGCTGTCTGGATGTTGTACTAGCTGTGAGTCTCTGTAGAAGAAAAACGTTTTTGTAAATGAATGCAAGCATTAATGTAACAACCAAATAAAAGTGCTCTTTAGAGCAGCCTGTTAACTAAAATACCAAATAGTTTACAAATCTTTTCATGTTATCAGTAATAGAATCACACTTATTGCTATAACAATTAATGGAAGGTCTAAATTTTACTGATGCTAACATTTCTCATATAAGTAAAACAAGCTTGAAATAAAAGAAAGCAAATACAATTTTATTGCCATTATATTTCTATACTTTTTGTATTCAGAAAAATATTAGTAACCTAAACACAGTATTGCAATAAATCCTCAAATAGATTTATTTGTATATTCCTGGAGCATTTACTTATCTCAGTGTATTTTAGAAAAATAAAAACATGTAAAAAATGAAGAAAACATTTTAATCTAGTCTATAAATCAACATGTTCTGTTTCTTTTTCTTACAAAATGCTTTTAGTAAAGCAAAAGGAATTCTAAATCCAGGAAGGATTATATTTTAGCCTACACTGTGTTTTTGAATAGTTTTGAATTTTGAATATCTTCGTAGTTTTTATACAACATGCAGAAGTAGCTTCATTCAATGCTATAATTCAATGGCCTATAAAGTATGTGTATTAGAATACCCATATATGGATATGTCAATACATGAACAATTTTATCTTTATAACTTTCTGCCATAACTTTACAAGTCAGTCTAGCAGCTGCTAAGTTGCAAACAAAATGCAAGCATGCATTACAGTTATCATTACAAGCAAGCCTAACTAAATACCAAAATAGATTGCTATTGAAAATGCTACATGACCTATCTTTGAAAAACTTCTAGAAATTTAAACTGCTACTAAGTTAGCAGCAACAACTAGCTGGATGTTCTGAGCAGATTAATCCAATATTAGGGGATCTACAATATTGTGTTTCTGGAGTCAGTTCGAAATGCTGGTTCTTGCCTAAATCACAAGCTTGGTTCAAAATTTCTAGCAAGCATTGTTGTTGCTTGAAGTTTCTTTGCTTAGCAAAAGTAGAGCCTTCCCAGTGTAACACTGGGATTATGGAATGATTTCTGTGGAAAAATATGAAGTCTCATAAACAAAAATCTATTTCTTATTGAAAGCTTACTCAGGTGGCCAAATTTATCCATAAATATTCTTTTCTCTTTCTCTTCATTTGCCACTGTTGAATTATTACCACTGTTTCACTTTTTCTGAAGCTATGTTGATATCTTTTATTATAGATGGTGCTTGCGCTAAAACATCTTCAGTTTAAAATAGAAAGCCACTTTAAAATTTGCAAACATACATATGATAAATTGTTTTGAATTCTTAAAAGTGAGGCTCAATCAATATAGGATAAATTGGAACTATTACTGATTGTGATTTAGAAGCAGCGCTTTCACTGAGGCTTCCAAAATTTAATTTATCACCATTATCATAATGGTGATAATTCAGTGATCAATGACTATTCTAAGATCTTTTTTACAAACTGTAATATATTTCCAGAGTTACTGTCCTATGGTAATTTGTCAAATGCATTACTAAAACCAACCTATATAGAATTTTTACAGCCTAACAAGGAAATTATTACTATTGCTATTATTATTGATCATTGCAGTCAGACAGATGTTCAGACTGGATTTGGCATTTTTGTCAACTATCAAGTACTTATCAAGGACCTGTGATAGGCAGAAGTAGATGTTTGATGTGTGAAATCTTTACTTGGAACCGCTTCCATTCTGCAACGATATCTGTAGTGTTACAGATATCGTCACAGGATGGAAGCTGTTCCAAGTAAAGCTTCCTTCTGCAATTGACTAATGGCAGGTTTGTCAATGCCAATGGTGTTCAAATGGTGCTCCAATTGTTTTGAAAATGCATCAAAGGCGCCTATCACTATTGGTACTACCCTTGCTTGCCTTTGCCACAGTCATTCTATTTCAATTTGAAGGTCTTTGTATTTTATGATCTTCTCCAGTTTTTTCTCTTCTCTTCTGCTGTCTCTAGGCACTGCCACATCCACTATCCAGACTTTTTGTCTTTCTTATTGACAATTGTTAAGTCTGGAGTGTTATATGGCAGGTGCCCGTCTGTTTGACCTCCAAGTCCCAGAGCAATTTAACTTCTTCAATTTCTATGACTTTCTCTATTTTATGGTCCCATCAGTTCTTGCTTGCAGGCAAATGATATTTCTTGCGGCTCTTCCAATAGACCCTTGTTGCTACTTTACCATGCCGCTGCTTGTAGTCTGTGTGATCTTGCAGCAGCTTACCAGGTGGTCCACTGTTTCTTCAGCTATTTTGCATAGGCAGCACTTATTGTCTGTTGCTGTCTTCTCAATTCTGGCTTTGTATGCATTTGTTTTTAAGGCTTGGTCTTGTGCAGCCAGAATTAGTCCCTTGGTCTCTTTCTTTAACTTTCCTGCTCTTGGCCATTGTCAGGTCTTGTTATTATCTGCTTTAAATATACACTGAGTCCACACTGAGAACTAAAAGCAATGGATAGGAAGATCAGAAAAATGACGATTCATGCCTTTCATCCTCGCAGCAACATTGACAGACTCTACCTACCAAGGCAAATAGGTGGGCATGGAATGTTCTAAGAGCATCAGATGATTGAAGAAGAAAAGGGGGCTTGGAAAGAATATCTGAAGGACAATGAAGAAGATGCACTAAAGTTAGTGTGCCAGGAAGACTTACTGACTACTGGAGAAACCAAACTGGCCTATAAGAAAGACCAAGTGAAGAACAGAATGAAGGCATAGGAAGATAAAACACTACTGTGTTTCTTCGAAAATACGTCCAGGTCTTATTTTCTTTT
The DNA here is from genome assembly GCA_017656035.1 of Myanophis thanlyinensis. NCBI lineage: Eukaryota > Metazoa > Chordata > Lepidosauria > Squamata > Homalopsidae > Myanophis > Myanophis thanlyinensis. The sequence goes on from JAEANM010005493.1 coordinate 13,111, forward strand.
CACCGTCCCAAAAACTGCTAGGGTTTCTTTTTTAGGGGTGTCCTAATTTCCCCCCCACGTGCCTTGCCTGACTACCAGGCCACTTCTTTCCCTGCTGAAAAGAGCGGCTGTTCTCCCAAAATGCCTCGCTCCTGGGCCGCTCTTTTCAGCTGGGAAAACAAGCAGCCAGCAGCGAAGCACTTTTTTCTTTCCTGAAAAGAGTAGCCCATTCAAAAAAAGCCCTTCACTGCTGGCTGCTTCTTTTCCCAGCTGAAAAGAGTGGTCCAGAAATGACACATTTTGGGAGAACAGGCCGCTCTTTTCAGCTGGGAAAAGAAGCAGCCAGCAGTGAAGGGCTTTTTTTGAATAGACCGCTCTTTTCAGAAAATAATGTCCTTCGCTGCTGGCTGCTTCTTTTCCTAGCTGAAAAGAGAGGCCCGGAGGCGAGGCGTTTTGGGAGAACAGCCTGCTTTTTTCATCTGGGAAAAGAAGTGGCCAGTAGCGAAGGTTTTTTGTTTTTCTGAAAAGAACGGCCCATTCAAAAAAAGCCCTTCGCTGCTGGCAGCTGGGGAGCGGCTGTTCGGTGCATACCAGGAAGTCTATCGCGCAGATGGTGTGTGGGCGTTCGGTAGTATTCCGGGGTCCTGCCACCATCCAGGTGACGTGTACCCATTTGGCTCTGTCCCGGGGTTCTGCCAGCATCTGCAGCACCCTTTGGCAACCTCCCCCCCCAGTATGGTGAGCCCCAAGGCAGGGCTTGACAGCCCAACAAGCAGAAGCGCTGCGCCCAGAAAGGGCAAAAGTGGTATTTGCACTGGTCTTTTGGGGCAGCGCAAATACCGCTTTTGCCCTTTCTGGGCGTAGCGCTTCTGCTGCAGCTACAGACAGATAATTTCTGCAACTATTCCCCCCTGCACCTGTGCCGCCACCACTCATGCTGGCCATGCCCATTTCCCATAATATTAGGCCCACCCCCCAAAAATTAGAGTTGGACTTATTATTGGGTTGGGTCGTGTTTTTAGAGAAACACTGTACATGGACAGTACATCAGGATGATGACGATGAAAATTAGATAAAGTTAATCTGACAAGTTTTATTCTTCAGAAATACATATTAATGTTTGGTAATTATCACACTGTTTTAAAGATGTTTACGCACTGACTTTTTAAAAATAATTTGCTCTAAAAAACTTTCCACAAATTGACTGGTCCAATTGGCCTAGTTTCCTAGATTTTCTTTTTCAGCTTTTTGAAGATATGCATGTTGTCTCTCCGTTAGTCATTAGGCATTCTATAGAATTACTCGAACATAGTGAGATGTTCAAACACACATCAGCAAATTGTTTTAATTTCCTATCGAATATAATTCATGCTATTCTAGCAATGTGAACTTGTTCAAATGCAAAAGTAAAGTCAGGTAATAGGAAGCTCAAACTTCAATCCTGCTCTTCATTGGGACCAAGTGAAACATATTTCTTGTTGCAGAAGATGAAACAATTAAGGAATTGAATAGTTTTCCTGTTCTCTGTTAATTTTGCCATATTTATTAACTGTCTGGGATATTGGTATTTTTAACTTCCTGTTAGACTGAACATATTTGTTGTTCTTTGGCGTTCTTTGCAACCTCAGATCACTGTGGCCTTTAGATTTCCTGACATAATGTCTACAGTTCTGTTACGGTTAGTCCTATAAAGTAGACCAGACTAAGAAACCAATGTCATATATGTCTAAAGCTAATTTTATGGGACATCTATAACCGTGATGGCTAATCTCTGGCATGCATACCCAGTTGGCATGCAGAGCCATCTCTGCTGACATGCCAGCCGTTGCCACTGCTGACCAACTACACATGTGCGACTCCTATGCAACTGCACATGCATACAACCTTCTGCGCAATTGTGCATGTGCAACTCTGAATGCATGTGCGACTCCTGCATGATTGTGCATGCAACATGCACAAAAAACACACATGTGTGCACATTTGGCACAGTGCAGGTTTACCACCACTGATCTATAATGACAGAACCTTGCAAATCTTGTTTCCCTCCCCCTCACTTTATCTCCATGAGAACTAGAGAGGGGCTTTTCTCCAATTAGTTTCTTGGAGTGGACTTGAGCCGCAATTGTCCGAATGTTGCTTTTCTTCCTGTTCTTCAAGGCTATTTCCTATGTGTTCTACAGTGACAAGTAGTAGTTGTTTAATGAGAACTCTATTGATAGGTGATGTGGTTGTTAAGCAAGGAATCATATGATCATGACTTGCAATGTTACTGCAGCTTTTCCACCGACTGTTACAAACCAGCTGTGAAGCATGCAAATGGACATCACATGACTGTGGGTCACTGATGGTCTTAAACATCTACCAGCTATGAAGGCCTGAATCTCAATCACATGCTGCAATGGCCATAAGCTCAAGGACCAGTCATAAAGTTAATTTTTTCAGCATTATTGTAACTTTGAATGATCGCTAAACAGGGCAGTCTCTAAGCAAGAACTACCTGTTGTACTTCATAGAATGTGATAACAAAAAATAACGAGTTCAAAATTAAAAAAATTAAAACAGGAACAATAATTATTGATCTATGAAAAAGATAATCAAAATGACACGAGTGAGTTAGGAAAAGTCAGGTCTTGAAAAATATTTTTAAAAAAATATAATAATAGAAAATCACATATATCTAAAATCTTTAGATATGTCTAAGACACGAAACCTTCCCCCTTACTTCCATCAAGCTAATAGGGGCCCTTAAAAATAATCTTAATATAGTGACTGGTTTATATAGTCCTTGAAGCACAAGGACTAGCATTAAGAAGCATTTAAAGATTAGAAAGATCTATGTAATAACTATGAAGTCGAATTTATTCTATTATTATGAATGTGTCACTGATTTTATGTTACATCAGTCTTATCACTTAATATAAGAAACTTACCAACTGTGCTATTTTGCATCCTGTTTGAACATTACTGTATATGCAAAAAGACTATAATCTTCATGTCACATATGAGAAAACTTGAAAGCATGTACAGCTGGCTCTTGCTATATAAAGCAGACTGCATTTATGTTCTTAAATCTTTCGTTTTCCGCCTAAATGCCAAGAGGCTGCTCTTCCCCTTTTCCAACCTGGTTCGCTCTAAAAATCCTCATCCATCAGCCATACCACTAAGCTTAGAATAGCAGCTCACACTACCAATTATTTCAGAAAACTGAACTGAAATGCCAAAAACTACAGGAACCAAGTTTTGATAAAAGGGCTTTGTCTCCCTACCACGCCATCTGCAGAGGTTGGCACTGATGATCACTGGAACTCAACTAGAACATTAGGGAAGAAACGGAACATTTGCAACACACACTGCAAAAGGCACACTTAAAAAAAGATTCAGGACCCCATCTTACTGGGATAGAACTTTTTGTTACAGAAATAGATTTCCAGGACTGAATTAGTTAGGGAGGAAAAAATCAGTTCAGAGGTGTGTGAAAATGCTCCAGCTGAGAAATGCTTCTGAAATGCTCCTATTTTTCAGCCACATTTCTGGCATCAGTTCAGAGAATTCTCAACAGCAGGTTTTTGTTTTTTTTTCATTTTCACAGCACTGGTACATCTTCTGTCTTGTTAGAGGCAGGGGACAGAAAAAAAAAACCTTGCTCCTTACTAATTCAAAACCCTATTTGTCCAGAACTGTGGATTAATGTAAGTACAGGTAGTCCTCGAATTACAACTAAATGAATTACAATTCATTACAATTCAAAGTTAAAACAGCACTGAAAAAAGTGACTTATGATCATTTTTCACACTAGAGACAGTTGCAGCATCCCCATAATCACATTATTGACGTTCAGATGCTTGGCAAGTGGTTCATATTTATGAAGGTTGCAGTGTCCTGGGGTCAGGTGATCAGCTTTTGTGAGCTTTTGACAAGCACAATAGGAAATCCAGATTCACACCATGTTACTAACTTAACAAATGCAATGATTCACTCAATAACTTATGGTAAGAAAAGCCGTAAAATGGGACAAGCTCTCTTAACAAATGTTTCACTTAGCAACATAAATTTTGGGCTCAACTGTAGTCATAATTCGAGGACTACCTGTATCAGCTCTACCCTTTATGCCATAATTATCTTCATCAAAAAACATTCCTTTATTGGTGCCTTTTGTGTAGCATGTTGAAAGTGTGTCAAACCAGCCAATGTCACAAAATCATTTTGACCATTCTTACAAATACAACTCAATTAAACTTTCTCACAGGATTAAAACAGAATAATGTACAGCCAAGGCTAGTAACTGTGTTGCTATTATGAATGCCTATTGATGCATCATTAAAATTTATGTTATGCTGATGGTCAGTTCAAATACAGGTGGCCCTCAACTTAAAACCATTCATTTACCAACTGGTCAAAATTACCATGGCATTGAAAAATTGACTTATGACTGGTCCTTGCAATTACAACTGTCATAGCATCTTCACAGTCATGTGACCAAAACTTGGCAACCAGCATGTATTTTCAACAACTGCAATATTCAACAACTACAACATTCAGGGGTCATGTGATTGCCATTTGTAACCGTCCCAGCCAGCTTCTGCCAAGCAAAGTCACTGAGGGAAGCTGCATTCACTTAACTACTACATGATTTATTTAACTACTGCAGTGATTCACTTAACAACCATGGCAAAAAAGATCCTAAAATTGGGTGCAACTCACTTAACAATCACAATAGTTTGGAAACAAAAATTCTGGTCCTAATTGTGGCTGTAAGCCAAGCACTACCTGAATAATGAACAAATGATGAAATTCATGTCATCATAATCACAACACAAATTCTAATATTTTTTTAAAACTTTCATCCCAATACAAGTACATTAATTACATTATTAGTATCATGACACCAGTTTTGTTATTTCCTGTCCCTTCTGTTACCTGTTCTAGTCCTGTCTTATGCATGAAAGCTACTGGTTGACTTTGGGCCAGTACCTCTCTCTCTGCCCAATCTATCTCACAATGTTGCTGATGTGGAGAAAACAGGAGGCGGAAGGAACAGTAGGTATACTAACCATCTTGAGTTATTGATAAAAATAATAAAGGCAGTAAATAAATGAATAAAAAACACTGACAATCACGAGGCTTTTGAGCTCTCTGTGTGTTTTAACCATATAATTACTTCCAGTTTATGCAGTTCCAGTCAAGTATGCAGTTGTCACATGCATACTCCTACTGTCTTGAAGGGATCTTCTACCATTCCTGGAGAAAATTTCAGATACACAGGACTTGCAGGTTGAAGAGAATCACTCCTGCTGCTGTAGACAGCTGATAACAAAACAATTCTTTAAACGCACTATATATGGTAGAGAAGGAATGATCCATTCTCTAAGCCAGCAAATGTATTATTGCTTCCCCATTAACAAATCGACTAAACTACAAGAACAAATTAAACTTAATAATTCTCAATTGCTGATATTTATTGTTAAATAACTGTGTAATAATTCAATAAAAACAAACTTGCCTCTGCAACTTCTTTCTGAAAGGTCAGGGTCATCCGTATCCTACCATAACTAAAAGGCCCATCTCGATTAGATACATTCTCAAGCCACTGGATTATTAGTGGAGTTGAGACACTGAAAGGGAGGTTTCCAATAATATGTATGTCTGGAGGATCTATAAAAGACAAAAGTCAAAACACAAATGTATTTGCTTGACCATAAGCCTTAATCAGAATTAAGGATCAATCTATTACATTTTATTAATTAATAAACACTATTTTCAATATATATTCCAATATAATATGACACATTTTTTAAAAAATTACTAGATCATTCTTAGATTCCAATTTTTTTATTTATCATAATATAAAATACAGAAATACAAAGAAAAATGAGAATAATGGGAAAAAGGGGGAGGAGAAGGGAAAGAGGAAAGTGTAGGGTAAAAGGCAAAATAAATTTAAAAAAGCATTGATTTTTGATTCTTTTTGGTGCAGTAGGATAAGCTAATAATATACCTCAACTTTTTACTTTTATATAATAAGGTATACTACTAGCCATTTCTATAACAACAAATTTATCTAATCAGCAAAACCCAAAACCAAAGTTTCATTTTTTCCCATCAAGCCCAAAGCCAAAAAGCCGTTTCCAAATAGAAACAAATTAACTGTAATTTTATTTACTCAAAACAGTCAATTTAGTCGTTTCTGCTAACTCTTATCAACTTTTTCAGCCATTTGTCCATTGTGGGAATCAAAGTATGCATTTGTATGCATAGAGCGGGGGTCGGCAACCCGCGCCCCCGCAGCCGCATGCGGCTCTTTTGGAGCTTTGCCGCGGCTCTGACAGCAGCTCCATGCGAGGAGGATTCCTCCGTCGGCCACCGCTATTTCAGAAGCTGGCGGAGGTTTGAAAATCCCCCATGCGAGGGGGATAGCTCCGCCGGCTGCCGCTATTGCAGAAACCGGCGGAGCTATCCCCCTCGCATGGGGGG
>JAEANM010005494.1:0-19559 GCA_017656035.1 Myanophis thanlyinensis
ACACACACACACACACACGATATATGTATTCAAACAACAATTTTGCAAAATAGGATCCTGGAAAAAGTGTAGATGTTTTAAGAAAGCCAATTAAAACACTTTTTCAACAGTTTTCCAGAAAAAAAATCTTAATTTTATTTTATTTATCAGCCAAGAAAGGAACAGATGCATAAATTTTCATTGCTAAAACATGTTAATTGAATTACCGATTAATTAAGGCTTTCCATAGTTGGCATTGTTTAAAACATTTCCTGTTTCTCCAGTGTTTAAAAGCAGCATTTTTATTAACAATTCTGAAATTTCTTTTCCTGGCCCCAAGCAATTAGTTACTTAAGGACCATAGAGTTGGGAACAGGCCCTGGGGGTTGCAAGGGCAAATACTATTGGATCTGCTTCTGTTAATAATTCATATTCCTTTCAAGGATATTCCATTAATCTCTTTGATCTAGTCAATTCATTTCATCCAGTATCTTCCTCTTACTCCAGTTACTTCAACTCTGCCAAGCATGGCTATTTCTTCTGCTTCATCCCCCATTGATACCATGTGCCCAAAGTCTGATCTACGGATATTATTTTGAATAATATATACTGACTAGCTCCTGGAGTTTGCAATGGAATATAAATGAGGAGAAAATGTTGAATCGCATTGAATAAGTGACATTTTTCCTCAAACTGAAAAGAAAGATTTAATAGAACAAATGTAATACAAAGTATTCATTTGTAATAAATGTGTCTTCTTCTGTCATGTTAATGACTATATATACTTAAGCATTATACGGTATGTGTATGTGTATTAAAATCTGTATATATGTAGGTATAATATCAGGTAAAATTTCAGTTTTATTAATGTCTAGATATTCTGTAGACTTCTTAAAAGGTGTTTAATCTTATTTGTGCTACTGAATCCTTGTAAATTGAAACATAGCTTAGTATGTTAGCATTCCTCTTAGCAAAGATAACCAAACATGAATATCTGTATAAATGATATGAATATATTGAATGGCAGCAATTTTAATTTAATTTTTTTGTGCTTGTTTAAATAAACGGTAATGCCAGATGGAATTTTCTTGGGTTGGATCTGATTTGATTTGTATTTTTCTTTGCTTTGCAGCCTACACAATGACAGCTGAAGAGACAGTGAACATAAAAGAAGCTGAAATAGTCAAACTAATACTGGATTTCTTGAATTCAAGAAAGCTTCATATCAGTATGTTGGCTCTAGAGAAAGAAAGCGGTGTAATTAATGGCCTATTCTCAGATGATATGCTTTTCTTAAGGTATAAATTATTACATTATTAAATATGCTGCAAAATAAAATGAATTGTTTTTTAATTAAGATGCTTTAATCCCTGTCAGACCCAGGGCATTTCCACATAGTTGTGTTTCTATTCTCCAGTGTCTTTAAACTATTTTATACAATCCTCTTCACAGCTGCAGAAACAAATACAGAGAACTGGCAAGGAACACTAGCGTCTGTCGGTGTTCTTCACTGAGCTGACCAACAGGAGAGGAAAAAAGTCACTTTCTTAGTCCACTGCTCCAAATTATTGCCATTTTTAAGAACAAAAATTCTCCCACTTTCTGCAAAAAAGAATGAAAATAATTGCTAGCACATTTTACCTTCCATTTTCAGTGTATACAGTATGTATTACATTATATATTTGTGGAAAATAATAAAGGCGGGATATAAATTAATGAAGAAATAAAAAATACAATAAGTTGCTATCAATCCTTCTGTATTAAAAATCCAATGGAGAACTATAGGGCTGGCATGATATCATGCAATCAATTTTGCAATAGTCGTTTTCTCAAATCTTTTAATTATAATTGTAAGTTCCTCCGGTGGCCGAAGTAAGAAATGGAAGTTGGTATGTTTCAAATAATGCTAACAGATAGGCGTTCTGCAGTGGGCTGCTTCAGGTGCCCTTGGGAATGAAGCGAATGCAAAGAATTCCACGCTCCACATTGCTTGCTATAAGTCCCCATCCACAAAACCAAATTCTTTTCAGAGTTACATTATAGGCTACAGTGCAAAGAGGTTACAAGATCTACAAGCAGTTAAAATAACATAACTCAAATTTGGTTTGAAACAATTTTTAATAAGATAGATATAATTAGTTTAAATTTTCTCTTTTGATACATAATGTGTGCAAGTGTATCATTAATATTTTCCAAAAGGGGAGATTTACTTGTCTACAAAAATATTTAAAGTAATTTTCTTGCCTGCAACCAGCACTTTATAGCATTATAAAAAGAGATTTGTTGCATCCTTAGTTATTTTTGGACATCTCCTTCTTTTAGGTTTAAAAATAAATAAAACGGCTAATTTTAATTTTTAAAAAAATTATTTAGAAAGTGATATGCACTGGTGAGAAATTCTAATACATTATACAATGAAAATTTTGTATACAGTTTTATCTTTTCAACTATTTTACCTGTTGCAATTTTTATTTGTTGGATTGGTCCATCCATTTGCCAAGAATTTATATTGCTTATATCCCTCATTTAGCACAGGTTATGCCCAACAGAAATATATATTTTAGTGAGCGATGTATTTGTTATTCTATAGAATTGAAAAAAAAAATTTTCCAGAATATATTAATATTTACATTGATAGTGAAGTATTTTAGACAAATTTGTTAAATATTGAAAGAGCAAAAATATTTACCTTATGTTCTTGGACCAGTCTATAGAGATACAAAGATTACCTGATAAAATGAGCTTATAGTTTTATTAACTGTTTCCAGAGTATTGCATACTGAAAGCTGTTATAACAATTGCAGGAATGATTAGTTTGTCCTTTAAGTCTTAGTTCAATTTTCTTTTCTTTTCTTTAAAGACAATTGATTCTTGATGGCCAGTGGGATGAGGTTCTTCAGTTTATCCAGCCTCTAGAATGCATGGATAAATTTGACAAGAAAAGGTAATCAGTTTTTAATGTTTGTAATGTTTGTAACATCAGTATAGATTATACTGATTATACTGAGAAATAAAAAAACACTTAGAAAAACAGAAAGACTAACTATAATGATGCCAAGAAGATTGCATGAATCACTGGGAGAATTTTCCTTATCATTACAAAATACCACAACTGCAACCCTGTTCATATGATTAATGCCAGAATATCACAAATACAGGGATATTTAAATAACCCAGGCAAATTTTGCTGGTTCAGGTTGGATTGAAAAAGTGGCCTGCAAGCTGTTTCAAAAGATGAATACTTTGTTTCTGAGATTAGTTTTTTTTTTTTTTGCAAACAATAATTTTTAGCGCTATATATCTAATTGCCTGGGATCATAAGACCATCTGCTGGCAAGTATTGATAGGTTTCTTTTTTCTTCTTCTAAAAAACTCTCCATTTGTGTGTAACCAAATTTGGAACTGCTGTACAAAAGGAAAAAAAATAAAAGAAATAGGTGCAAGAATGCCCACACAAATGGGTTTATTTTATTTTGAGATCCACTTGCACTCACAGACTTCATATTTCTTAAAAATTAATTGTAGAAATTATACGATATATTCAGATGTATTGTATTTTTCTTTGCTTATCAGTTGAATGAATAACAGTTAACCTTTATGTAAATAGAAACAAAATAACAGTTAAGTAATTTGTCATTGCTGTAATCCGAAAATTGTAAAGCAACAAACTGTTTGATATTTTCTTTTTCTTTCAAAATTTTAATCTAAGTGCTTTTTATATTAAAATTCATAGAAATTTATTTTATTTATGTTGCTACTTAATTTGCATTTCTGTTTTTTTGTTCTACAGATTTCGTTACATCATACTGAAGCAGAAATTTTTAGAAGCCTTATGTGTAAATAATGCAATGTCTGCAGAGGATGAGCCTCAACACGTAAGCTCTGAGACTTATACATAACATCCTCATAGGAGAACATAAAAATGATTAATACTTTTTGATTTTTAGTAGTAGCAAATTCAGTCTTACTTTACCTTATAATGACAAATATCCTTACAGCAAAAACTAAGTTCTACTTAATACAACGATCCTCAGAACAATTTTATCACAAGGATTGAATGTTGTCATGTTAAGCAAGCTATCATGCTGAATTCCCTCATGTTGAACTAAGAAAACCTTGCTGATAATAATATCTTCTTTTAGACACTTATTTAAGCAGCTTCCGGTACTGAAATAAGGCAGGCAGTGATTGTAATAGGTCCTTTTCATTCATGAGACTCCTACTCTGAAACTTTCTGCCCAGAGAAGCTTAAGTGACATGAAATCTGATGTCTTTTTTTCCTAGTTAAATTCCTTTATTTACCTGAGCTTTTTGAGGTATGATTTTAATATCATGATACAGAAGATTGGAAATGCTTCCATTTTTTATTTATCAGTGAATTTAGTTCTTATTCCTTAAATTAGACTGGCAAGGCAGAGTATTATGATTATAATAGTTAATCTCACAGTCAGCCAGATGTTCAGACTGAATTTGGCATTTTTGTCCATCTATCAAGTCCTTTCCAAGGAACTGGGATAGGCAGATGTGAATATTTGATGGTGTTTAGAGGCATCACAGGATGTAAGGTATTATTTGTTTGTTTATCATATGGCAATGTTATGTTAGCCAAGAGACTATGGCTGCCTTAAGACTATTAATTCGTTTGGTTCATGTTTAAGCACCATCCATGGTACACCACAGGAGGTGAGTTAGTTTCGCACCAGGCTATTCCAAGTAAACCTGCTTTTGCAACTGACTGATTATGAATTTGCCAATGCTGATGTGTTCAAGTAGTGCTTCAGTTGTTTTGGAATTGCACCCAAGGTGCCTATTACTATCGATATTTTGTTTATTGTTATTAATTGGATTTGTGGATAACCATCTATGAGACATGTGGACTGACTGAAAAAATTAATGCTCTTTTGCATAAAAAGTAGTCCAGTTTTAATACCAGACATGTAAAGTATGTCTATAAGAAGTTGCTTTAAACAAATGTATATGAGAAAGAAATACCACTAGATTTCATAAGAAAATAATATGCACTATATTGTATTAGTGTGATCCAATAAATATTTTTAGCAGAGAAAATGAATTGCAGCTATATTTAATTGCTTTGTGATAAAGTGACTTTTTTTTGTTAAATAAACAAATACGCTTTTTCCCTGCAGTTGGAACTTACAATGCAGGAAGCTGTGCAGTGCCTACATGCTCTAGAAGAATATTGTCCTTGTAAAGAAGATTATAGCAAACTGTGTTTACTACTCACATTGCCTCGTCTGACTAACCATGCAGAATTCAAGGACTGGAATCCCAGCACCGCACGAGTTCATTGTTTTGAAGAGGCTTGCATCATGGTGGCAGAGTTTATTCCTGCTGATAGAAAATTAAGTGAGGCTGGATTTAAAGCAAGCAATAATCGCTTATTTCAGCTTCTGATGAAGGGGCTGTTGTATGAATGTTGTGTTGAATTCTGTCAGAGTAAAGCAACAGGAGAGGAAATTACAGAGAGTGAAGTTTTACTAGGAATTGACCTTTTATGTGGGAATGGATGTGATGATTTGGACCTTAGTTTGCTATCGTGGCTTCAGAATCTGCCCTCTACTGTTTTCTCTTGTGCTTTTGAACAAAAAATGCTTAACATTCATGTTGACAAACTTTTAAAACCTACAAAAGCTGCCTACGCTGATCTTTTGACACCCCTCATCAGCAAACTTTCTCCTTATCCATCCTCACCCATGAGGCGGCCTCAGTCCGCTGATGCTTACATGACCCGTTCCTTAAATCCTGCATTGGATGGACTCTCCTGTGGGTTAACAGGTCATGAGAAACGTATCACAGATCTTGGGACAAAAACATCTCCCATGTCTCATTCCTTTGCTAACTTCCATTATCCTGGAGTACAGAACCTTACTCGTAGTTTAATGTTGGAAACTACAGATTGCCATAGCATTTGTGAAGAATCACCTGAACGGTAAGTTGCGTTCAGCTTATTTATGCAAAGAAACTTGATTTTGAAGTTGTTTTTCAGTATAATATAAATATTTTTAAAACATTTCCCTACAAGATTGCATAAATGTTTAATAACAGTAATAGGAGACAGTGCATAATGATCAGTAATTTAATGATTAAATAATTATTTAATTATTAAGCATTATCAGTGCACAGGAAGGTTTACAGTTTAAAAAAAAAAAAGCCATTCCGTATGTCCAAGCAAAAATCACTATACAATTTTACAATCAAGGGACAACAGAAGTAAAAGTCATTGAAAAAATATGGTAGGAGATAGGAATCAAAACAACTTAAAATCTGGAGAAAATGTGTTCAGTATATCTTGCAATAGTGTATAGAAACAATTATAATAACATGCATAACATGTAGTATCCCATGTGCATTTCAACAAGAATAGATAATTAACCATTGTCAGATCATAATACTTTAATAACAATGTATAAAAATGTGTATGTAGGCTAAATTTTCTTTAGAGCTAAGTTGCAAAAGTACCATTAATAACATTAAGCTGGAAGTTTGCTATGCTAAGTTGTTTGATTTTTGAAGAGTTCTTCAAACCAATCTTTCTCACCTGTTTTCCATCCTTCTCCTACAGAGGTTAATCTGAACTGTGATGAACTATTTCTCCCATACTAGGATTAAACGAGATGTCCCCCGTCCTGTGTTTAATAACATGCTGAAACTGTAGTTGATAAACCTAGATACTTTTCCATCCAGACCCACCCTTTCACCTGGCAATCTGGCACTTCTAGTGCTTTCCCTAGTGGATGTCAGTTAAGAGCATTCAAGTGGTGTATTCCTGGTAGAGCAAGGGATTTTTTCGGAAGGCTCTATATTTCAGGGTTTGGATGCAGTTTCTTGTGTAGAGGACACTGCTTCCCAGGTTCTTAGCTTTTGCTCTGTTGCCAAGAGGGGTTGGGGAACCTGTAAGGAGAACTTGATGAGGAGATACTAGTTTTATGTACTACCACTGGCGACTTGTTGGTTTGGAACTAGGATGTCCGGTGTATGACAGTGTGAGGTCAAAACTGGGACTCATCATGACCTTTGCTTGCTTTGAGACAAATGAATAATACACGTGTTAGTCTCAATTTAAAATAGTATGGAAACTCTGATGATTGCACTGTATTTGAGACTAGGCCTCAGTGCGAAGTGTAATACACCATATTAATATGCAGTGTTAATAACATTAAATTAAAAACATATAACATAAAATAATAGCATTACTGTCTTCCTTCTCCCCTACAGATATAAATAGATGTCTTACGTTGCCCCTCGGTAATAATTTTCAGTTAAAAAAACTTCTCAACCAGACTTTAACTTGTTTTCTGGACATACCTCCCAGTCCGGCATTCCATACTTTTTTACCTTGTGTTGCCTCTGTGCTCTGGTGCTGAAAATCATCCTTGACAAAATCCAGAGAAGGATTTTGAATCCCTAAATGGAAAGATACTCGAATATGGCCTGTATTTGGCCTCCCAGGGCCTCCCCCATGGACCTGAAGCACTTCGCATTTCTTACTTCACCACTGATCATTTGGCAGGGAAGCTGTTAGGATTTTAGGGGCCACTTGATCCACCAATCATGGAAGTGGCAAAAAATTATACTGGCAGGAAATTTGTTTTCCTCCCCCAGACATTACTAGCTGGTAGGAAATATCAAACAATTACTCCCCTAATATCAGGTAACTAGCACAAAATAAGACAGATAAGTCTTAGAGACTTGGATTATATAAGTTGTGACAAATGGCTACACCAAGAGAGTTAGCCATCCATCAAAGCTTGTTCAAACTTTACATAGTTCAAATGTCTAATAGCTATCAGGAGGTATTGTGGGGTTGTCAAGTGAAACAAAAGGGAGCAAACCCCACTGCACAGTGCAGGCTTTTAGTCACACCTACCATTATTGGTTACCCTTCTTTCAGAATAGCACTAAATCTATGCTCAAAAGTAGTCAAACTAATATTTGACTGATATTAGGTGGGTGTATTGTGATTGGTGGGCAGAGTACTGTGCAATAGAAGTCGTCTTCCTCCCTCTTCACCTTTCAGTGCTTATCATGTGTTAGGGGATAGATCCCAACTTCAGGAGGCTTTCTGAACCACGGGTACAAGAGCCAGGTCTCTGAACTGAGGGTATAACAGGAAAGGCCAGTTTGAAGGATCTGGAGTTTCTTGTCCAGACTAGATCAGGAGTTTGCCTGTATCACTAACATGACCAATATGAATTGGACCAATTCTGCCCCATAGAAGTTACCAGACCATATCACTGAATGAAGTGTGAATGAGTGTGACCTTGGCAAAAAAAATGGTTTGAAAAGCTGAGGAGAATACAGTATAACTTGTTCAGGTATAGTTTGGGGAACTGGGGAAAGTGTTGTTATGAGACCCTGGCCGAAAATAACAATCGCCAACACATGTTTGTCCTGCAATTAACTCTAATGAAAAAAAGTTCACAGTCGTGGAAACACATGAGCACAGAAACAGTGAAAAAGAAGAAGGAAGGAAAGAATATGTTTTTAAAAGGCATAATTTTGCAGCAAACCCATGACAATACTGAATGTTGCAATCCTATATGTAGTTTATGGCAGATCAGTGACTGGTAACTGCAAATACATAGACAATTTACTGTCAAGAAGCTAATTTTAAAGTTCTGCTGCCTAACCATCAATACCACATTGAAAGTAGGATTTTCTGACCTGTAAAATCTGCCAGTTGGCAACTGAAGTAGGAAATTGAATCCCCTTGGCATGTGTCCTGTTAAGACATATTACAAAGAAATGTTAATATGTACAGAAGAAAATTCACAAATAGTAGCTAACCTGAGTATAAATTACAAAATGTTTGTGTCTGTGCTCTTGGTGTGGTACAGCATGCTTTGATTTTGTAAATCCTAATAGGTGAACAGACCCTAGATGAGATACCTACCGAGGGAACCGAGATTCTAGCGATAATAAGGAAAGCTGATCTGGAAGAAATATTCAGACTCTTCTAGTTGGAGCTATACTTCCTCTTGAAAGAGGAAATGTATGCTGAGCAATGCTTCTAGAAAAGATCTTGCTTGCTATGGGTTTACATGCAGAAATGCCCTTAATTTGATATGGCTGTTAGACTAAATGTAATATTTTTTGAAGAAAACTAATCTTGCCACAGATACATGTAGTCCTCAATTTACAACCACAGTTGAGTCCAAAATTTCTGTCGCTAAGTGAGAAGTTGTTAAATGGGTTTTGCCCCATTTTACAACCTTTCTTGCCACTGCTGGTAAGTGAAAAATTGCAGTTGTTCAGTTTGTAACACAGTTAAGTAAATCTGGCTTCCCCCATTGACTTTGCTTGTCAATAGGTTGCAAAAGGTGATCACATGACCCTGGGATATTGCGGCTGTCATAATGTGAATCAATTGCCAAATGTATGAATTTTGATCAGGTGATCATGGGGATACTGTAATGGCTGTAAGTGTGATAAACGGCCATAAATCACTTTTTTCAGTGCCATTGTAACTGTGAACGGTGACTAAATGAACTGTTGTAATTCGAGGGCTACCTGTATCTTGTTTGCTTCAGTAGTGGAATATTGCAAGAGAGTCATATCAGATGCAGGTGGAAAAATTAAAACGATTTTCTCTGAAAATGATCTTTCTGGTATTATCTTGAAGGCTTTTTCCTCAAGGTTTCTGATTTTTTTCTTAGTGTGGCATTTTAAAGTATTATTATAATGTACTTAGAGGGTTTTGTAATGAAAGATGCAGACATAGAAATGCCTTTAAAAACAAAATGTCTACTTAAATAGGGCAAAGCAAGGAATGCTTTGTGTTGGTCCAAGGTGTCAGTCCAGCTGACTGCTAGAAGCATCCCATTTTTCTGAAAGCGCAGTCCCTTCAAGGCTGTCACCACTCTGAGCATTTAACAACTTATGTGAAAAAAAGCCTGTAGTTTAGGTACTTTAGAATAGCAGTCTATATAATAATATAATAATTATAATTATAATAAAGAAATTATTAAAGGGTAGTCAGAAACAAAGCTTCTAATTTCATATTTATATATGTTAAATTATTATGGGCAGTTCTAGGCCACAATCCATAGTCCCACTTTCTGCTATTTCTTAGGTTGACCTAAGAGATAATGGTGCCCAGTTCCAACCTCATATTTTATATACTCATACTTTATATAATTTGCACACTCTGTGGCGTGCAAATTATTTTAAAATTATGTTTTGAGTAATTTTAATTGTGCTGCTTCACCACCTATCATCTGAGATCAGCACAATAGATGTGTGGAGGTAAAACTTTGGAAATATATTATTATTGTAGCTATATTATACATGTTCTACCTGAAGTTTAGATGTTAAGGCTTGGGATTTTGGCATATAGTCGATCTATTTATCTCAATATTTAAGCTATATTTTAGAAAAAAATAAGACATGTTTCTGGTCTCTGTATTCATAAAAGATGTGAAACTCCTGCGGATTCCCATAATTCATCTGGCAATGAGACGGCACACCAGAATTCATTTCCAGAAAAAGAGCCAGAAAATGGAACACAGAATCAAGGACCAACCAAGCAAGAAAAAAATGAGGTATTTTTTAAAATATTTCAAATAAAGGCCTTCTGAATATTTTGGTCTATGCCAGGCATGTCAAACATGTGGCCTATTGCAAGTGCACCTGCAGCCCGCACAGATGATGTTTTACATGCCACCTTGGATCCTTCTTGAGAAGAAAGGTGAGGTAAAATATTTTAAGTAAGTGAGTAAACAGGAAGGAGAACCCTACACGCTGTCCTGAGTTCACTGTTGAAAAGGCAGTCTAGACATGTAACATAAGCAAAAAAGCTTCTGATGCTCCCCGGGCAAGTTGCAAGAGAAATGCCTTTCGCCTGGAGTGACAGCAACTCCTCCTTAGCCTGGTCAGAGGAGCCAGTCGGGTGAGGCCGGTGCTTGTAACCCAACCCACGCTGTCACTACCAGTGTGTGTTTTCTGCTTGTTCCGCCATCCCAAAAGCTGCCAAGGGTGAGCCCAGCCACTGTGGCCCAGTTGAAGAGAGTGCAGCCCTCATCATAACTCAGACGTGACAATATGGCCCTCAGGGGACTCTGAGTTTGACATGCCTGGTCTATGCTGTACTGATCAAATTAGACCTGAATACTATATCCTGTTCTGATCACCACAATACAAGGAGGACATCGAGGAAGTAGAAAATGCAGAGAAGAATAACAGATGGGGCTCAGAGTTAGACCTTATGACAAACTTCTAAAGTAGCTGCTATTTTAGCTCAAAGAAGAGAAAACTACAAAAAGGCATGATGGAGTTTTTTCATACTTGAAGGCTGTCACAAGGAAGAGAGGTGGATTTATTCTTCATAATTCCTGTGAGTGAGGCAAGAAAGTTCACAGAGGGAGAAATAAAGAGAAATTTCTCCCCCATGAGAGGGATGTGTAGAACAACCTGGGTTCAGCAGTCGTGGAAGTATTTAAGGAAAGGTTGGATAGCCAATGATATGGGATAATATGAGATTCTTTTCCTGGGCAGGGTTTGGACTAGCAATCTTTCAAAATTTATTCAAGTTGTATTCTATAATTCTTTCCTTGATATGAAATGCCATTAATTTTATTTCACATGGATGTAAAGAGAACTTGAGACGGAAAATACATTTATATTGTGTCCTGTACCAGTCCCAGTATTCAAAACAGTTTTATTTGTTAAAAATATAAAAATATTAATACATTAAAATGCATTTATTTATACATAGGCTCAACTTTATTCACAAATGAAATTTTGCCTATAGTGCTGTTTATTAAATAGGACTACAGATAGTAGTACAGGACATTTGGAGGGGAAAATGTGTCATCCGAAAACCTGTTTGTTTTTCAAAACAGTCAAAAGCTATGAGTAAAAGGATTTTTCCACTCTTTGGTGTTGCAGTCCCCAGTAGTTCTCCTTCCTTCAAGGTGCATCTGACCTTTGTTTCTTATTTTGTATAATCCCATCTTGAAATGTATGGGATGTGTTCTGCCCTTAGAATCACGTGAATCTACCAGGCATAGAAGTTTTACAATAAAGAGATTTTTTTTTCAAAAATATCCTGACTGTATCAAATCCCCCAAATAAAAAAGTGTTTAGCCTAGTCTTTACTAAAATAGAAACAAAATCTTCTTTACTATAGAAACAAGGTCGTTTCTATAGAAATTTGAAAAGTGTACGTTTATGTGAGTTGAGATTAGTTCAGCATTTGTGGCAGATGATCACATGAGGATAACATGAATGTAACCAATTAAACAGATGCCCTCTCTTTTTTGAGGGCCAAATTGTGAAGGATAAAGAATACAAAATATAGAATCCAAAGTTGCTTCAGCAAGGTTTTACAAGTTTATGCTAAACATTTTCCCCTCACTTTGTGTAGAGCAGTTATATGGTGCAATTATTCGGTGATAATATTTTCTCCATTTTTAAATTTACTTCTTAGCCAAAAAACCCAGCTTAATAGCAGTAGCTTTCTACCTAGGGATAAGAGAGTGGTGCTTAGGGCAGTACTATATGTAGGTGACTCCTTTTGGCTAATAGGGCATGCCTGGCGCAGGTTATGCTATATGCTTGCCTAATTTTGGAGGGAAGAAAGCACCTATGAACTTAGCAGTGGGGAGGAACTTGTCCAATGGGAATATATAATATAGTGGTTACCTGCCTTCTTTTCCCTGCTTGTGAGATGATGGTAACTTTCCAGGTAAAACAGGCAGGTAACTGGCCTGAATCAGGGATTATGTCTAAAGATGCTTTGATTATCAAGAGGCATAGCTAAATCTCTCTTTGAATGTTATTATTTGTTTACTTTTGGAAGCATGTGGAAGCATACAATATTTTTTGCATTTGTTTAGGTATGAGATACTCTGTTTTCAGTTTTTCCTATTTGGCTTCCTTCCTGACATTTCTGTAAATACTTTGAAATGGGAATAAGTAACTTGGTTCTCCTGCAATCAATGGATATTGGGAAGGGATATTTAGTGGCTACTAAGTCACAGCCTTTGCATTTCAAGATGTCCAGTCATATTCTCTCCAGCAATTTCTTTTAAAACTAATTACACAAACTGAATCTACTGACTTTAAGTACTCGTACAGTATGGTTGTCTAAGGTGGGTTGATTTTACTTTGTGCATGTCTGGTTGTGATTTTGGTTAAATTTAATTTGGCCAGACTGTACAAAGATCACCAAATGTTTATCATTATATTGTATAAAAAAATAATTGGTTTATGTGGCAAATAACTCTAATAAGAATATGATGGACATGTTTTGCAACATTTAATTTTATTTAATCTGTTTTAGCTTCGAGATTCAACAGAGCAGTTTCAAGAATATTACAGACAGCGGTTACGATATCAACAACACTTAGAGCAAAAGGAACAACAACGACAATTGTATCAACAAATGTTATTAGAAGGAGGAGTTAATCAGGAAGATGGGTCAGATGCACAACAGAATCTTACAGAACAGTTTCTTAATAGGTTGGCTTTAATGACTTTATACTTCTGGGTTGCCAAATAACAAAACAATAGCAAAAATGTTGACAATTCATTAAATAATGATAATTGCAAAAAAAAAATCCTTCTGACTGGGTTACTTCTTGCAGTATATGAGTAAATAAGATTTTTTTAATATGTCCTACAGGTCTATCCAAAAGTTGGGTGAATTAAACATAGGCATGGATAATCTGGGAAATGACGTGCAGACACTAAACCATCATTGCAATGGGACCAAGGGAAGTGTATCCATTCCTCCAGATTCTAGTCAGAGAATAGCTGGTGATAATACAAACATTAACACAAGTACACCTCGAAAATTTGGCTCCAGTAATCAGATACCATCTCTTGAAGAATCACCTGTCCATGGAAATCAGATGTAAGTAGATGAATATTTTTGTCCCTGTCAATAGCAATAATATTTAGACTGATGTACCACTTAAAAGTGCTTTACAGCCCTCTCTAAGCAGTTTACAGAGTCATTACATTGCCCCCTACAATCTGGGTCCTCATTTTATTGCCCATGGAAGGATAGAAGGTTGAGTCAACCTTGAGCCTGCTGAGATTCGAACTGCCAAATTGCAGTCAGTCAGCAGAAGTAGCCTGCAGTACTGCATTCTAACCACTGGGCTACCGTGACTCTGTGCTTTGGGAGGGAAGTGCTTTGGAGTCAGTTTTTGATACCTGGGGGCTGCATGGTCATCTCTCTGTAGATTTCTTGGCAAGATTTTAGATGTAGTTTGCCATTGCCTCCTTTCTAGGGCTGAGAAAGGGGAGAGGGTCTCCTTTCAAAAGACCCATTTAATATGTGGAGATTTAACCTAAAGGTTGTTTGAGCCAGGCTGAGATCTGCAAAGTGTGTTTGTTTGTTTGAATAATATTGTCTTCAAGGTTGGGAGAGAAGCATTTGGATTTTGAGTAGACAGTATCTTCATTTAAGGCCCAGTCTATATTGAGATCCCCTCCCAAGACTATAATACGTGTGGATTCACCAAATTAGATCAGTGATATATGTTTACAGTTCAGTCCACAAGGATCTCATGTGGGATTTTTTGTTTCATTGGGGATATATAAGCATTTATTATCAATCGACTCCAAAGACACAAAAATCCTAATTTCAAATTAAGTGTAATTCTAGCTAAATAGCAAAATATCTCAAATTCCTAAAGGCTATCAAGCTATTCCTGAACACTTTTATAATTATTGATTGCAAAGTTTGCATTATTTTCACTTCAGAGAGAAAACCCTGTTAGATCTAAAAGAATTTGAGTTTATTGCTGAAAAATCATGATATGTAGTTTAAAACAAAGTGCAAAAAGAATGGAGGACAGCAACAGAAAGCAAAGGAAGAACAAAATAAGGGACTTCAATAGATGATTTTATTGAAAGTGGTCAGCAATAATTTGGGTGTAATAATGAAAGTTAATTTTAAAAACATATGCCCCAAATGCAAATATTTAAATAAATCTTCTACCATTCATCTAGTGAACCTCTTTCCTTTCAATTATATCAGAATGGATCATGTTTCTGGTCTCTAAACTTTAAAAAGATAATAATGTATTTATCTCACTGTATTAAATTTAATTTTATGCATTTAAAACAGTGTGCCAGACCAAGCTGCCATTCAGGCACAACATGAAGATTCTTCAGGGAGTGTAAGGAAACCAAGAAGTGATGAGGTAGGATTTCACTGTGTTTATATAGCATGACTCTGCTCTTTTAGACCCATTCTCTCATGCAACTGTAGTTTGAAAACTATAACTTGAAATCTGCTATTGGCTTGGCATTTATGAAAATATTTAAAAGCTGTTTGTAAATAATGATTTATTGATTAATTGTGCCATTGAATCAGTGTTGACTGTTAGCAACCACATAGATATACGTTTTCCAATGTGATCTGTTCCGATCCTGACTTTTCAGATTGTCTTTCTCTCATTGGTGTATTCAAGGTTACTATAATTGAATCCACCTTGCAATTGGTTGTCTTCTTTTTCTTTCCATGTTTTCTAGCATTATGGACTTTCAAAAGAGAAGGATCTTTGTATAAAATATGTCCAAAATAAGTAATTTGAGTCTAGCCATTTGTGCCTCTCATTTAGTTCCATAATCCATTCATTTATTTTTATTGGCTCTCCACAGTATTCTTAACAGTCTTCTCTATTATCAACAAAATATAGAAGTATTCTATCTTGTTTCTTCAAAATCCAACTTTTGCTTCTACAGAATGTCACAAGGAAATCTTTGCCTGCATGATTCTGATCTTTGTAGTATACACTTGTCACAGCATCTGAAAATACTTTCTAAATTGTTTATTGCTACTCCTCCACACCAAATGCTAGTCTATGACATATTTGTTGGTTTTACTATTGGTGATTGATTCTAAAAGGCAGAACTATACTATTTCCATGTCTTCAACATTAGTTCTAATGCTGGTTACTGTAGCTGTTGTCATTAACTTGGTCTTTATTTATTTACTTAATTTTATTTAGTTTAATATTTAATCATAGTCCTATTTACTTCCATTTAGCTTCTAGACCGGGGTTTCCCAGAGCCCAGATCTCGCATGTGGGGTGCTGAGATCTGGCCCATGCGGCCACCCTGGAAACAGAAAAGGAGCAGCCCGCAGTGTCTCTGCTAGCAAAAATGGAGCTTGTGAGGGCTGCAGGCAGTCCTCACAAATGCCATTTTTGCTGGCAGAGGGTTGCAAGGAGGCTGTCAGGTAAAAAGAGAGCTCAGGAACCTGTTTTCGCTGACAGAGCACTTGGGCTGCCACAAGCGCCAATACTAGTAATGTTAAGCTGGAAACACCGACCCTGGCCATGACCACCACGGCCCTCTGAGGTCAAACACAACCCTGATGTGGCCCTCAATGAAACCGAGGTTGACACCCCTGTTCTAGATCATTTGCATTTTCAGCTCTCAAAATAATGTCATCCATATAGCATAGAATATTGATGTTTCTTTCTCCAGAATAATCCATGCTCACTTTTTCCTAATGTGACCTCGCTCAGCATATATTCAATGTATAGATTTAATAAATAAAGACAGAATTTACAGCTTGTCTTGTTTCTTTACCAACATGGAGCCAGTCTTTTATAATGTTCCAGCTAGATTATGCCTTCCTATCCTGTACATAGATTTCTCATTAGGACAATAAGACACTGTAGGATTCATATTTTTCTAGGGACCTTTATAGCTTAACATGATTGACCTGTTATATTAAAGGGTTACCTGTGAAATTAATTGATATTATTTGATCGTTGATTGCATTGTACCCAAGTATTGTCCTTGCTACATCCTTTCAAATTATGAAAACAAAACTGCTCCTTCTTTGTTTTTCATGAAAGTGTCAAATTCCAATCCATTTTAATTAGCTGGTGCCTAAGATACCAATGTGTTATTTGATTCATTTAATTTTTTATTGTGTTGAGCTTTTCCATTCCATTTTTCCTGTATTTGACTGTAACTATGCTTTGTAGCTTCAGGTTTTTTTTTGCTTGCATGGCAACATCAGCAGCTCGACATCCAGAAGGATTTAACCTAGTTGTATTATAAATACCATTAATACTCCAAAAGATCCTCAGCTCTTCCTCAGTAACATGTTGAGCTTCATTCAAGATAAGAGAGCCATGATCCAACATTCTACTATAAATTGCTTTATCTGGTCCAACCATGTAGTTTTTTAGCTGAATAATTGGGATTATCTTTGTACCTTGGATGATCCTACTGGGAATATACAGTTTTGGCATATGTTGCCAGTGTGCTTCATTCTTCACTCCAAAAAACACCCCAATCATGTGGAAAGAGCATAGCAGGATGCAGTCTGAAATGTGCTAGTTAATATTATGTCATTTATTGTTATAATAGGGTGACATCTAGTGACAGTTGTAAATATCAGAAAAAAGTGGGCTCAAATTTCTAGTATTATCTGATCAGATCATAAATTTATATACTCATAAACACTGATGGAATAAACATCTGTGCTTTGTAGAATTCTACATCTAGTGTATCACACCAAATTATGCAAAAAATAGTGCAAGATTAGAAGGTGTATAACATGTTCGATATGTTATAGAATATATGGCATGATACTATTTGTATAATCATTTAGAGCTTCAAATTATTAGCTGGATCATATGATACATGTTTTGGTAAAGGTATCATTAAAAGATAAGTCTATTTAATATGGAACTTTAAATCAGTTATCATCATTCCAAATATTGCAATCCACAAGATAGCTCTATGCTTGCAGCTCAACCATTTGTTTTACTACTAATAGATGGATATAAAATGTTTCATTACTAATATATTACTTTAGTATTGATTGCCAAAATGAATAGTTCATTTTCCAAAAATGGCTGAAAATGCAATGACTAGATTAGATTTTTTTTTCATATTTGATGGCTATAAAGCTGAGTTTATTTTCTAATCTTGTATTTTGATTAAACATTAGCTATCTTTGTATATGATAACTGCTGCAAAGATACTTTATACTTCTTATTACAAAATATGCATATTTTTATTAGAAATTATGTACTTTTCCTCTACAAAAGAATTAGTAATTATATGGAGTATTAATGTCCAAAATAATTTCATATTTGAAAAGTAAATAAAAAAACAATTTAATTTAATTTGAAAATCATTTTTAGATTTTAATTCTATGTATTAGTTTGTTCCACATCTAAAATTTAGACTTTTATAAACATAAATTTAATTATAATAAAGTTTAGTCTAAGCAGAAATATTCCTTTTTCAAACAAAAATATTTCCTTTTTCAAACAGAAATTATTAGAAATTTTTATCTTTCATTATTTATACAGTGTTAATTATTGCTACTAATACTTACATACTAACTGGATTTTCACAGTGACTATAGTTTTTAAAATGATACAAGATACTCAGATAAAACTAATAAAATATTAAAAATTCTTACCTAGTCATTTAATTTGTGATGTTATATATTTCCTTGTGTTTTACTTTCATGTCTCATTTGCCTTTTTTTTGCTTTCTCGAAAGTGTTTAATAAAAATATAATTTTAAAAACATTAATTTTTATACTTGCCCCCTAATAAAAATAAAGTTCATATTTATATTGCTGTTTTTATTTAGCTGGATGACAAATCAAAGAAACAATTCATTTGTATCAATACTCTAGAAGATACACAAGCTGTTAGAGCTGTGGCTTTTCATCCAAGTGGCACTCTGTATGCTGTTGGCTCTAATTCCAAAACTCTGAGAGTCTGTGCCTATCCAGACCTCCCGGACTCAAGGTACAAATAACATATTGGATTTTTCTCATCACTTGCCATGTAATACTTGCATCCATGTTTGCTCTCTGCTTTTTTGTTGCTCTTTTCTCCCCATTTATTTTTAACTTACTGATATAAAACTTAACACCACTAGAATATTATCTGACGTATTTCATGTATACAGGTCTCCTTAGATTTATTTTTCACACTCAAGAAAATATTTGGTTCAATTTTTCCTTTAGGTAGCAATCTGAAATTCTATTAAGTGAAGAATTGTTACAATTTTATCCATTTTCCATGGGGGATTTTTATTAATACGTTGACTAGGCCAGTGATTCTCAATCTTTGGTCCACGAACCCCTGCGGGGCCCACAATGTTATCATAAAGGAGCTGCGAAGGCTTGAAGAAACATTACGATTTAAATCTTGAGTTAAGTCTTGGGGATCTGTGGTCACAAAAGGCATTTAAAGGGGGTTTGTGGCGAAGAAAAGGTTGAGAACCCCTGGACTAGAAGATATAGAGTACATTGTATACAATGCATTTTAAACACTTTCAAGATAGGTGGTTGTAGATTGTGGGCTTTTTATTTTTGTGCCCTTGAGTCATTTAAGAGAATTGGCCTGGCTTTGTGCCTAAAATGGAACTAGAACTCCTCAGTTTTTAGCCTGATGCCTTATCTATTCCACCAAATTGACTTTCTAGATGACTTTAGTACCAATTCATAATTTCTTAAAATGGTTGCTGATGCTAGATGAAGCAGACTACAAGCAGGTCTTTTTTCTAGTATATCTTTCTCCAGGAGATTCTCAACACACACATAACACACACACACA
>JAEANM010005495.1:9389-19557 GCA_017656035.1 Myanophis thanlyinensis
TTACCATAAATGTGTTTTTTATTTTTTTTTTGTATCTGTTGTTTTTATATGTGGTTTTTTTTTAACTTATTTGTTGTGCACCGTCCAGTATTGCCTTTGGTTTGTTTCAAACATCCCACCGATGCTTCCCCATCCTCTGCAATAGCCTATCCCTCCCTATTATAGTTTTGAGAGCA
The DNA here is from genome assembly GCA_017656035.1 of Myanophis thanlyinensis. Classification (NCBI taxonomy): domain Eukaryota; kingdom Metazoa; phylum Chordata; class Lepidosauria; order Squamata; family Homalopsidae; genus Myanophis; species Myanophis thanlyinensis. The sequence continues at coordinate 9,566 of JAEANM010005495.1, forward strand.
ATAATATATGGCTCTTCAGCAGGTATTTGGGATTGCTTGAAGACTGTGCTAAATAAAATCACCTGTAAATGTGGCCATGATGCTTCAAGAGTGGGTTCATCTTCTTCTGGATCAAACTCATTGCTATCACTTGGAGGAAGTGTTCGGAATATATTGCAAGAAACCTTGAAATGGCAAAGAAAGAACACTTAAATTGCTACTACAAAAATCAGCCAGTTTACAAGTGATTAGATGCAGCAATTAAAATAGAATACTTCTTGGATAATTTACAGTTTATAAGAATTCATTCTACAAAAGATTCTGGAAAATTATTCTTAGATAGTAATTTATATGGCACTATATGATTAACAAGTGCATTAATGATTCTTGCCAGATATTTTTACCCTTATAATAAAAGCAGATAATAGCTTCTGACAACACTAAAGAGGCTACATTTTTGCTACTACAGGTAGTCCTCAACTTAAGATCACAATTGAGCCCAAATATATATGTTGCTAAGTAAGGTATTTGTTAAGTGAGTTTTGTTCCATGTTATGACTTTTCTTATCATATTTGTTAAGTGAATCACTGCAGATGTTAAATTAGTAACACAGTTGTTAAGTGAATTTGCTTTCCCCATTGAGTTTGCTTGTGAGAAGGTAACAAAAGGTGATCGCATGACACCAGGACAATGCAACCGTTATAAATGTGAGTCAGTTGTCAAGCATCTGAATGTAAATCACAAGACCATGAGGATGCTGCAACAGTCTTAAGTGTGAAAAATGGTCGTAAATCACTTTTTTCAATGCTGTTGAAACTTTGAACAGTCACTAAGTGAACTGTTGTAAATTGAGGACTACCTGTACTCTAAACTGATCAGCACCTTTAAGTTCCAGTCCGAAGGAACTACACTATTGAACAGAATAGGAAAATATTATCCTTGAATATTGTTTTCCTAAAACCATAGAATGGATATCTGTAGGAATTTGTATTCTTAATCCAATAAAGGAGAATATTTCTAGCAGAGGGTTGAAATGAAGAGCACCAAGGATCCCTTAATCCAGATCAAGTAAGAGTACATGTTGTTCTCAACATGTCCACAATTGAGACCAGAATTTCCATTGTTAAGCAAGGCAGATGTTAAATGAATCACGAGTTTGTTAAGCAAATCTGGCTGCCCCCATTGACTTTGCTTACCCGAAGCTGTCTGGGAAGATTGCAAATAGCGATCACATGACCTGGGACACACCAACTATCATAACTACATCCTGGTTACCAAATGCCCTATTTTGATCATGTGACCATGTGGATACTGCAAACATTGTAAGCATGAGGATTGGTTGTAAGTCACTTTTTTCAGTCACTGTAACTTTGAATGGTTATAAGTTGAGGACTATTGTACTTCATTCAAACCCATTTCACTGGTATTCAAGATGTCATTTCACTCTCAATTTCAGTAATACAGGGTTTATCAGCCAGCATGACTGGCTGGGGAACTCTGAAAGTTGACATCCACACATCTTAGAGTTTCCCAGATTGGGAAACATTGGACTAAGAAGTTTAAATGCCATAAAACCTTACCAGGATTTGAAATGAAGCCCCCTTCTCTCTGTCTCACTCTCTTTCATATACATCTATATATAACTAATGCTATGAGTTTGAAAACAACATATTTTCATTTTCTTTTTAATATATAAAAACTGAGGTCTGGAATTCCTCATTGCTAGCTTTGCCTCTCGTTTCTAACTTTTAATTGCATCATAAACAGTATATGATATTACAGAAGTTTCAAATTTTAATGCCATTTTATTCTGCAAGTATTTTATTTTGTTCTTCATTTCAGTCATGTTTATTTTTCCCATGGTTTAACTGTGTCTTGAATCAAACATTCATTATATAGTGGGACAATTTTATACACACACACTCTAATAATAGCATAAAAGTAAATGTGTCCTCAATTTGAACTTGACTCTCAACTTCAATCTTGCAGTTTTGTTATACGGATCCAGTCCCTCACTGCCTTTTTCTAGGATTTTTTTTCCAATTTACCAGTATTGCCAGTGACATTAGTATTCCCTGCCTACCTTATCAAATTACCCAATACTGAGTAAATGCTATCAGTTGTTGAAATAAAGCATTAAGGAACAAATAATAATTCATATACTTTTGTATATGTAAATTATACTTTTGTATATGTAAATAAAAGAAATATAACATGGGATTTGATACATCTGATTTTTATCAAATACAATAAACAGCAGCCACTTCCAGTCAAAACACAGTTATTGAGAAACAGTAGCTAACAATAAATTGTTCTACGTTTTACCACAAGAGGGTGCATTCTAATATACCGCTAGTAAAAACATTACTTTTACTGAGACTTGTCATTTATCCCTAAAAATATAACTTAATGCTGGCCCTTATCATAGTAATCAAGACAACTCTGATTTGTAAAAACATATTAAAAAATTAAGAAAACTATTGAAGCTGAGAAAATGACACTGATAATCACTTGAAACAATAATGATTAAATATTCTGCAAACCAGAACATATTATTCTTTGTGTTATAGAAAGGATTACTCTTTCTACAGAAGTGATATATATCTAATCTGAATTGTTATGTCCTTAAATTTCCCTTCCCACCTCTAAATAAAGAATCAACGACGAGGCATGCTTCTGCAGGGCAGAAATAACAGAAAAGCAATTTTAGATATATGATGCAAGAAAAAAGGGGAAATGGCTAGGGAAAGTACTTTCTACTTTTCTATTTAATATTGCCAATAACTGACAAAAAAGTTAAAAATTAAGATTTTTCACTTTTGGGGATAATTTTAGGTAAAGGGGGAAATATCCTCATTATGTGTTGCATAAGCAATAATCAAAACTTTTTTTACGAAAGTAACATTTTAAATATTCTATAAAAATTATACTCTTTAAAACATCGGATACAGATCCTTAGTTAAACTGAAATATTTATGGAGATTTTTTTAGAATAAATCCATATCACTGGAAGGAGGGTTTTCTTGCAATTCTTGAAGTAGGCTGTTACATCTGTCAATTAACACACCAGAAATCAAATGACAAGATACTGTTTACAGAAATAATATTTATAAGATGCTAACATTAAGGCTAACATTTTGACATGCAGGTTGAATGGTTGATGGCTGAGACTTATGAGGGTACGGGAAAGAGTTATTAGTTATACTATAAAGTAAAACGTATAGCCTGTGGTTGAAAACACACATGTAGCCACCAAAAGCTTTCAACGTGAATCCCAAGCCCACAATTTGGGTGTTTGGCAACCAGCTTGTGTTTACCATGGCTGCAGAGTTCTGCAGTTATGTAATTACAATTTTTGATCTTCCTAGCTAACTTCCAAAAAGCAAAGTCTATGAGGAAAATCAGATTTAATTTAATTACCATGGTAATTTGCTTAACAATCACATTGGTATAAAAATATGCTGTCCCTCTACCAAAATATTCCATAAAAGGCAAAGCATTCTTTATATACAAAGATTACATACAAAGTATAATCATTAAATTAAAATTTCAAATATAGTGCCTACTGCATTATATGCAATCTCAAGGATAACATACTGCTGAAACAGTAGGAAAATGGCCAATTTTCATTAGTGTAATTTTCAATTGATGTTCAAGTTCTGGTTTTAGGTTTTAAGGGTATTAATGTATGCACAAGTTTAACTACATAGGGTACAAACGTATATAGCTTTAAGTATATTCTAGTTGAAACAAGTGTATTTATTGGACATGATCTTTTACTATTTGCTTTGCCTTTAGATCTTTTTCACTATTCAGATGATGTCAAATCATATTAAGATGGAGAAAAGTCTAATGCTATAACAAGAAAAAAAATATTTGTTAGAAATTTATTTCCACAGGCAATACGAACACTAAAACAGAAACCACAAGAACACTCAGAACTATAACAGGAACCATGACTCTACCTCACTCCCCCCTTCCCACTTTCCCAACTTATTTCCTACCCTACCCTCCCATTTTGCCTTAACTTACTTGCATTTCACTGCATATCGTACCATGTATGACTGTGTATGTGACCAATAAAATTTGAATTTGAAAATTTGAAATTTGATTAAAAAAATCAGGTAAGAAGAATATTTCTTTATTTCAATGAGTCAAATATAATATCATCAAACCATTATCAAAAAATGGCCAAGGAACATAAGCTAATATCTTGGTTATCCATATTCTTGTAGATAATACCTGTACACCTGCCAGATTCACTTTCCCATCATTTTAATGGATTTTATGTTTTTATTTTTATTTTTCAAAATAAAGATATCCAACTTCATCTTATTTCAAATTATTTCTGGATTAGACAGAAATATTTTTATAGAATTATATTTTAAAATTCCTCCTTTCTATAAAAAACACAAAGATCTTATGATATGTACTCAAATTGTATACAGAGTATTTGTTAAAAATCTGCTACATGCAACATAACTTTGGAAAAAAGATAATATAGGGAAGATGGGATTCTGAGTTATGGATACACTTTTGTTCTTCTAATGCAAAAAGTTTTCTGAAGAACATTTGCAGTTATAGAGGTGATTTAGCAGATTCCAGTAACAGCAACACAGTGATACTAGCCTGGCACTAAAATAGCTGCTCATCATTATAATCAGGGAAGATAACTAATAAGTGCCAGTCCATATAGAAAATAACATGTGGTATTATTTTTCCAAGTAGTCCTTTTCCTTGCAATCCTAGTAGTGGATTGCATCCACAAAATAATTCTCCAGATATGTTTTAAGGATAATCCCATATACAGTTCAACTAAACACTAAATCTACAAATTACTATTGTATGAATATTTCTGGCTAGGGATGGTCTTTTTCAGAAAAATGAATAGCTTTTCAATCGTGGGTAGATAGAGAATCCAGGATAATCCTGGATTCTCTATCAACCCAATGAGAAGGAGTGTATCAGGTAAGACCAACACTCCTTTTGCACCAGCTAAAACTGGTATAAAACAATGGCTTTATTAAAGTGATTCCAGTTAGTAAACCCTTAAATATCCAGAAATGATTTCAGACTCCAAATTGTTAACTACTGTATAGCAGTCAAGATTAATCTTGGTTACCTGGAGATCAGTCTAATGGAATCTCACTACTTTGCAAATCAAAATAATAATACAAGATACAATCGAAACCGCACTTTAAAAATGTTGAATTATAATTGTAACCCGCACAGAAAATTTCTTAACCTCCCCGTTGAACATTATTTTTTTCTAAAATATAAAAATACATGATGTTTAAATAAAGCATAAAATCTTTCTGAACTGTAACAAATTAACATAAAAGTCCTGGATATAAATAAGCTAAGAACAAAAGACGCCTTTATATTCCCCCACTTCTTCTACTAGGCATATTATTTATCTGAAATTAAGAACAACTGCAATTTAAATGACTAAAGCGAAAAATGCCTTTCCTGTTTTGCATTTGAAAAGACTAATGTGGAATACTAACACAGATGTAATATCCTTATTAAACCTGCTTATGAAATAATCATAGATAAAAACATTTATGATTTTCTAAAAAAAAAAAACACAACTTACCATTCTAACTACTTCAGGGTAAGTCTGCTCAGTCAAACATCCTCTGCTTATTGTAATGTAATCCACAAGTTCATTAAGAGTTGAACGTTTGTATTCTTTCATTTTAAGATCTGATAGTGTGTCCATGAAGTCAAAAATTACACAACACTGCTGAAGTTTCTTTAGAAACAAATCAGGTTGATCTGTAGATGGAACGTCTGCAGGATAAAAAAAAAAGAATTTTAAAATTATTACATAAAACAAATTGTGATTTAGAAGACAGTAACATAACTAATAACACATTTTTGGCAAAATAAGGACAATTGGTGATTTTTGATACTTTTACTTTTTGGACAGATAATTACTTATTTAGTCGTCAATTTGTAATAATTGTATTATTTCAGCAACATAGCTAGGTCACTGATTTGGAGTTAAATTAACACTGGCTTAATAAATCCTGGAAATAACATTCTAAATTCCCATCTAACAGAAGTGGAATATCTGAACAACCCATATATACTTTAAAGAGGAAAAAACTTAACAAATATTACTATAAATATAACAGCACAAGAGAGGTAAAGCATTACATAAACTTTCACACCCCTCAAAACTTTTTGGCTGGCTTGATGATAAGCAAATCAATCTGCTACTTATAATAATTTTAAGATAGAATATAAAAGATGTTACGCATATATAGTTGTGGCATAAATATCATAGGAATGTCTGAATGCATCTGGTATAAAAAGAGAACATAGCAAATGTTTATTTGAATATGTTGATAAAGAGTCTCAATCAACCAAGTGGAGTTTTCTGAATATATTGGCATTCAATGAGTTTAGGCAGGCTATAGTCTTCTTGTAACCCTCAAAGGTTTTTGAAGTATCATTAACAATGAAACAAATGCTCATGAAATCCGAATTCCTTTCCCAATTTCATCCAAATGCATCTAACTGCCTTCAGTCCTGGAAATACAATAATATTTTGGCTATAATTTGTCGGAGAGCTATTTCCCAGTCAGGAGGAAGGCTCCAGCAGGAAATTAGTCTGGACTCACTACATCAACAGAAGGGGCCAAGCTCTGACCTTCCATTCTGCCCCCCCCCCATGCCTCTGTGTCTTATCTTGTCTTTCCCTGGAAAAAGATGATTTTTCCCTGGAAAAATCATATGACCAGGCAGGTTGGTACAATAGTCATAACTTCAAGAACAAGTTGCAAGTCACATTTTCCTAGGCTGTTGTACTTTCGAGTTATCATTAAATGAATAGCCGTAAATTGAGAACTACCTATATGCCCAAGATATAATTGAAAATCAGGAAAATTAAAAACTCAGGCAACTTCTTTAAAAAAAAAAAAAACTTGGGTACCAATAATTCCATATACAAGTAATAATTAGACATTTATCTAAAATATAAGTGGAATTACTATAAATATTCCTCTTTAAATATGTACCAATCAAGAGGTTTTATTCATTTTTGCACAGAATTGGAAGTTAGAAGAAAAACCAACGGAGGGAAAAGTGATTTAAAAAATATTGGAATGTGCAGAAATGGATAGATTGACTCTGGAAATAAAAGAAAATAAATAAATACATAAAGGAAATAAATAAAAGAAAAAGATATAAATGAATTTAATAAGGGAAGCCTTATTCAATTATTAAATAATAGAAATAAGAAATAGGAAAGTCTGATATGATGGGTAAAAGCAATATAGAGCTAGAGAGAAGATAAGTAATATAGACTATTGAAGAATTATGTTTTATTGCATGATAGGATGTATAAAGTCATGATCAAGATTGTATGGTTTGGATATATTAAGGCAAATATAGATTGTGTGGGAGGAAATATGTACTCACTCAAGCGGCGCATGAACTAATGGATGATGTAATTGATTTATAAAATGTAAAATAAAAAATATATTTTAAAAAAAGATATTTTATTCATTTTAACAGCTTTTTTTCTCCACGTAGCCTCCTTGCTATCCTTTTTCTTAAGATTTTTTTTATTAAGCATTATACTTATACAGATAAAAACTAATACAAATTACAAAAAAATCAAGGAGTAAAAAAGAAAAGAGATAGGGTGCAGAAAAAAAGAATAGCATAGCAAAAAAAAAAGAAAAGTATACTTTGTTATAACATGTATAAACAATTTTAACAACTTATCATCTTTTCTTAAAATACAGCAATCTCTTCATCCCATATTCATCACTTATCTATAAACACATCTTTAAATCCGTCATTCAATCCTGGTCAGCAAAAGGGTTACCAAAAATAACATCTATTTTAACCTTAATCAAATAAACTAACTTCACATTCCTTTACTTTTCAAAACCTCAATCTTTAATCTCTTCAAATAATGCCCTAGAACTTGATTCTTTTTTTGTGTGTCCCTTCTCACCAGTCTTCAAAACTTCAACAGGTCTCCTTTGTAAATCAAATCAAGTCACTCTTCCAGTTTGTTATCGGTATTTAATTATCAAGACATCAGCTGGTTTCATTTGTATATCCAGTATATCATCTTTTTCTAGATCATTCTAGTAGCCTGTCATTTTAAAATCCACATTAAAATCTATTTCAGCCTTGTCCAGTACAACTTGTTCCTCATCCATAACATTAGTTATGCAGTCTATTTTCGCACAAATTGTAAAAATTAACTTCTGAGTCCATTGTTCACAAATATTCTTCAATACATCCAATATTAAACTATTTTGCTCTAATCTGTGTCAACTAGTCAAATTTAAAACTTCCCCTTTAATAGCCTTCTGGCTTCCTCTAGTACAGAGGTATCAAATTGGCAACCCATGGGCCAGATGTGCTACGCGCAGGCCATGGCCACCCCAGCTCTGCAAGGGGGAAAAACATCACGTGATGATCTATCTAATAGATTTTAAAATGACAGTTTTTGTTGTCAGACACACAAAATTTGGTTGTAAATGCATGCACTGGTCAGAAAATGATCTATTTAAAAATTACCATATTTATGAACAGTCACTAAATGAGTGGCTGTAACTGTACTGAATATTGCTAGATTGCCTAACATGACAAATTAAATGTTTAAGTAAGATAGAAAACATCACTGACAGATTCTATATTACATGTTGGTTAGGGGAAAGGGAATAATTCCATTTGTAATAAGAAGAAAAGAAAAAGCAACTCTGGTTACTGCTACTGAATGCCAAGTCACACGGTAACAAAGCCTCCCTTATCCATTTGACCATGGCATGTATTACCCAGACAGAAAGGAAAGATTGCTCTTAGCCAAGATTCAAGTGTGTCAGATGAGATTACAGAGCAGGAATGGGGGATCTGGCAATTTTGATCAATGAATCACTTACAAATTCCAGGTCCCCCGTTGTGAGACCCTATTCATCAAGCTGGGTTTTAGGGATCAGTTAGGACGGCTGTTCTACCAACTCTGCTACTTAGTAATATCTCTGCTAGAACTCATTGATCCTCATTTTTGGGTTGGTGATAGAGTTCCTCAGAGTTATGGTTTTGGAAGACCTTAATCTGTCTTTTCTAAGAATGGGGTCTGAGGAAGCTCCAGGGGTTCACGGCTCCCATGTGAGCCATGAGCCTATCCCAAATAATTTACAGCCTGACTTGGGATAATAGTTACACTCCAGATTTGATCTTCTTTTGGACTAATGGCAATATGATTTGTCGGTATGGGCTGAAGTTTCATCAGTAAAATGATGACTCAGTTCTGTATCTCTATTCCAGGCCAATCAGGTGATGCTGACAAGATCTCTTCCCAGTATTGGAAAACTAGAGAGGCTGGATGGAGAAGAACAGGCTTCAACTCAATCTTAGTGAGACCTAGTGGCTACAGGCTTGCAGGGTCTTTGAACCATGACCTCAGATGGGGCGTTGGACTTACCTGCTACGCTCTTTTTCATTGTGTGAAGAGATAATCCAGATATCTGGGTCACTCTGTCCTTTGCTAGCTATGTTCACTGAGTTGAAGGAACTTAAATAGGGGAAGCTCCTTCTCCTTCCCATTTTTCTATGAAGGTTAAAATCAATGTCAGATGTAATCTCTCTCCCGCTGACCGTTCAGCATTGTCACAGTTCCATGCAGGCTCCTGTTCCAAATGTTGTCCCGCGAACTAGGACCGGTTGACACCGGGGCAGGCTGGATTCTGTCTCCACACAACGAGAAGGAGCGTATCAGGTAAGTCCAATGCTCCTTCTCCATTGAGTGTGGAGAAATAATCCAGATATTTGGACATGCCAAAGCAGGAGAATCTAAGGGAGGGAGCTGATCCTGTCTGCAGGGTCGCGGGACAAATGGACTGCTTGAAGGACGCTACTGCAAAAGGCAGCCTCCACCGAGGCGTAAGAGTCTAGTCCAGGGATGAGCAAACTTTTTGACTCACGGGCCACAATGGTTTCTAAAATTTGACAGAGGGGCCGGGCCAGAATAGGAGAATGGTGT
>JAEANM010005496.1:0-19556 GCA_017656035.1 Myanophis thanlyinensis
CAAGTGTGATTGGACACACAAGGAATTTGTCTTTGGTGCATATGCTCTCAGTGTACATAAAAGGAAACGGTACATTGGTCAGGAATCATAAGATACAACACTTAATGATAGTCATGGGTTACAAATAAGCAGTCAAATCCCACTAGGAGACAATAATCAATATAAATCGTATAATATAAACTAGCCCTTCCTATAACAACAAACCTATCTAATTGGTAAAACCCAAAATCAAAGTTTCATTTTTTCCCCACCTCAAGCACACAGTCCAGAAGCGGTTTCCAAGTAGAAACAAAAATAATTGTGTTTTTTTCTTTAATTAAAGCAGTCAATTTAGCCATCTCTGCTAACTTCATCAACTTTTGCAGCTATTTGTCCATTATGGCAATCCAAGTGTCCTGTTTTTTCCCCCAAGTCTTGTTTGATTTTTGATTTTATCTTTATATTCACTTTGAGAATCTTCTGTATTAAGAAGTGAATCTTATTCCAATATTCCTTTGCTGCAAGCCACTTTTGTTTTGCATCTAAAGAAAATTCCTGGTTACAGCTACAGAATGACTTGGAGCTGAACTCAGCTGCAAGGAAATGTTATCTTTCTTTTAATGGAAGATGAACCAAAGGGAACTACTTCCTACCTTGTATATGCTTTTCTTTTCTTTGTATTTTATGGTGAAGGAGACTGAATGGCGAGTGAATAACTCTGGGAAGCAAATACTGCTGCCTTTATCTCCTGAGGTCTTCATCTGATATCCAGTAGCCATGTTATAGTGGTCAAATTTACAGCATTTATTATAAGGATTATTGAGATTGTATCTGCAAGGAGGAATCTTGTGTGATGAAATGTATGCTATAAATGCCAAGGATCTGAGGCTCTAACAATGTAGGGAGAATGACAACCAAAGTGAGATATTCCACCTCCTTTCCCAACCCTCACAATGTTCAGCAGAAGCTCATGGAAACTTCATGAAACAAGTTGTGAAGGCATAAAACTGTCCTGTTTGTGAATTGAGGGGAAGGTCCATGTTGATACCCAGACGAACAGAAGTATATCTGAGTGAAACCTAAGTATACAGGATAGAAAAAAAGGCAGACGATAGGAATGTTTTGGTTATACTTCTTATGGCAAACAACTGTCAGTGTGTGAGACAATCATTCTCAAGCAGCCCACCTCAATGGAGGACAATATAACAATAAATTATCTACTGTTATTTATCCAATTTTGATAAGCTGCACAGTGGCCTAGAGGTGAAGATGCTCACCTCTCCCTCGGAAAGTTGAGAGTTCAATCCTAGGCAGCAACAGATGTTTCTCTATCAGGACACAATAAGAAAATATCTGCTGCGAGCTCCACGTAGGCATCAGGAAGGACATCCAGCCAGTAAATGCTCAGCTCCATTCAGTTGCAGCATCATAAAAATAAAAATAAAAAATCCAATTTTGATAATCTAGTTTTCGCTCACTACAAATTACCTCATCCCTGACTTTAGACAACTCTTTTATTTCTTTCTCTGTTTCCAGAATAACTGCACTCTCTGGGACTAGAGAGATTGACAGAAGAGAGTTAAATTTGTAAGATGGCAAATTCCACATACAAAGAGGATAGGGCTTTGGTTGTAACACTCTTTGCTATCTTGCACATTCCCTCATGGCATCAGGAGTGGTAATGAAAGCGTGTCAAAATCTGCAAGATGACAGATGCAGTATTGCAACTAAAATCCCACCTCTTAAATCCATCCTCAAAAATCAGTTTTCCATCTACAGCAGGGATGTCGAATCTTAGCAACTTTAAGGCTTGTGGACTTTAACTCCTAGAATTCTGGGAGTTTGTGCTATCTGGGGAATTCTGGGAGTTGAAGTCCACAAGTCTTAAAGTTGCAAGATTGGACATCCCTGATCTAGAGTTTGTTTTGTAAATTCTTTGAAGCCAACATCTTTAAGGCAAACTTCTTTCTTGCTTGTTCATTCAATTCAATTTTTGAATTGAATTCAATTTTTTTTACTACCGGTTCTGTGGGTGTGGCTGGGGGATGTCATGTGACTGGGTGGGCAGTTTCTGTAAGCAGGGCAATAAAAATTAGGCTAGAAACAACACCAGAATGTTTTTTTTCCTGCCGTCCTTACAGGATTAACTCTGTAAAGTGGGAAAAAAACAAAAGGAGATTTCTTCTAATAACTGGTTCTCCCAACTGCTTAGAAAATTTACTATTGGTTCTAGCAAACCTGTTAGAACCTGCTGAATTCCACCTCTGCATGGGGTACATTCAAAAGAAATATATATATTTGCTCCTGCTGCTGATTACTGTTGTCTTTCCTTCTGTTTCTCTAAAGTCTTTTCGGAAGAAGACAAAGATGGAGCTCTCCCAAACTGTATTTGCTAATTAGGTTTTTTTTTTTGCCATCCATGTTATTTTTATTCTGATGGCTGTTGCTGGGATTGGTGGCTGATGTTTGGCCAGTTGTTGTAACTACCATATGTTTAGATTTCATTATTTTAAGTTGCTTTATTTACTGTGCATGTGTTAATTGTAATTATACTGTTAATGTTTTAATTATCAGTTGTGAACCATGAGTCCATGGTGGATTTGGCTGTGTAAAAAATACAATGAAGAAATATATTATTTTATCATCATCATTATTACTATTATCTTCTCTATTATTTTCTATTATATTATTAATCATATTTAAATAAATATTTATCCTTGAAAGAGCTCAGGAGTTCATACTATTTTTATCTTACAATTTAAAGAAGCATTTTTATAAAAAGATGCGAGGAAAGCCACTGACTAGGACAAGTTCTGTTTTCTATAAAAAGCCCAAGTAGAATGATAGAAAGATGCTCCTGTCTAAACAAGCCTATGAATTTGGCCTGAAGGATATTGCTCTATTAAAAAGGCAACTGCTACTGCATGAATGTTATGTGCTATGTATAAGGAGCACTTAGATTTGCACACTAGAGTTCCCATTGCAAAGTTGATGGAGCATGCTCTAAAGAGGGTGGCTCATTTTTCATTAGTTCTGAAACAGAGATTAAGTTGACTCCAAAGCCTGCATCTTTCAGATCTCTACTATCACACCAAAAAAATGGTGCAATTGCCCAAGGTATCAATTTACCTACTGGGCTCTTACCTTTGCACACATTGTTACCTTTTCCAGAGAAGAAAACAACACCCACAGCTTCTAAGCAATGTTTACGGCAACTCTAGATCTAGCAACGATCACATTCCTGTAATATTTCTTTCTAAATAGCCACATCATAAAACTTGCAGCTGGACAGCTACTTTCTAGAGTGACAGTAAAAAATGGGAAGATATGTGGAAAGAATTTGTGGGGAAGGAAAAAAAAATTTTTTTTCTGAACAAACAAGTCAATAGGTTGCACCTCTGACCTCTTTTCTCTTTCCTTTCTTGCAGGTTGAGGGACAGGATTATTGTAGTGATATTATGGTGACAAAATGCAGGGCTGTTGGATAAACTAAGGTTCAATCGGCAGCATAAGAATCAAGTTCCTCTTGAGTCAGCATCATATTCAATGTTGGCTAGTTGAAACACTGCACATCCAGACAGTTGGATTAAACATACAAACTACTACTTCTACTACTACTACTACTACTGCTATTATTATTATTATTATTGATATTATTATAGATTTAATCTTCAATTTGATTCACAGTTTGGGACTGGTAAAAACTTAACAGTTCAAGTCCTAACCAAGGACCTATTCAGGTAACATCTGTGTAAATAGGCAGTTTCGAGTAAGATGTGTTTGTCTGTTTTTGCAAAGTCAGAATATTTAGATCTAAATTTCCAGTGTATCTAGGCAGCCCTTTGGGTATTGCTCCAAGGGATTCCTATTCCTCTTGGTACAACCATTGATTTCTTCCCCTACAATTGCTCAAAGCCCATTTGCAAATCATGATATTTTGTTATATTTTGTAGCTCTTTCCTTTGAATTCATGCATTACTTGGTATTATTATTATTATTTAAGATTTAATCTTCAGTTTGATTCACAGTCTAGGACTGGTAAAAACTTTACAGTTCAAGGTCTAACCAAGGACCTAAGAACTGTTCAGGTAATGTCTGAGTATATAGGTAGTTCTGAGTAAGGTGGTTTTTTGCAAAGTCAGAATGTTCAGGTCTAATAAGTTCAAAATGTCCATGTATCTAGGCAGCCCTTTGGGTATTATTAAATTATCATTATTATGTACACAACAATTTAAAATTAAAATTGCCAGTTCTTCTACTGGCATTATCCTTCATACACACCTGATTCTTTCCAAGAACCTAGGATGGCAGGTGTGATTTACTTTGTTATACAATATATATAGTAATGGTAGTAATTGATGGTCTTGTGGTCCCTTACAATGTTGTTGTTCTGCGTCTCATTGGAGCTGATGGGCAAGCAATAGCCTATTTCCATTGTTTCTCTTCAGAAATTGCCTCTACACATGAAGGTTCAAACTTGCCAAGCACTTTCCCTCTTTCTAATGAGCTAATTAGCAAGATACCTCCTAATGTCCCATTCAACATCATCGTTGTCCTAAACAGTGGAGCACGCTTTCGCACAAAACATTGGGATGCAACCACCTGTCATTTGAGGGTGATCCCTGCTTGAGATTATCACACTTTAAAAGAAAGATATGATAGCACCAAAAATAAAGGTGCAAAGAAAAGATGCAAAGAAAATTAAAAAGGAAATCCAAATGTTTGTAGAGCTCCTCTTAGATGAAAAAACTGTAACAATTGGATTTGTCTAGTTTGGAATGAAGGAGATTAAGATGACAAAAGTGTCTACAATTAGACATGCATGTCATAGCATGAATCAGAGACAAGCTTTCTTTCCTTTTAATATGTTGGAATTCCACAATACTTTGACACATGTAAAGATCTAACTCTAAAGAAGTTTCTAAGATGGAAGGAAAGAGAAGAGGATAATTAGCAACAAGGTGAACGGGCTTAATTACAGTGGCACTTTTGACACACCTGAAGGATCAAGTTAGGGAGAATATCATAAAGGGAGAAAAATCTATGTGGTCACTAAGAAGAGTTTACATCACATTGATAACATATAATCAATCAATGTTGGAATTCAAGGTTATTCATTGCAATTAAATGTGAGGAGATTCAAGACAGATAGAAATGTTTGTTATTTGTACACATAGACAGCAGAGTTAAATGGTGGGTTTTGTTGGCAGCAGGTGTGCGAATTTCAGGCAATTTCAAAGAATTTAAAAGGAGACTGGCTAGATTCATGAAGGATGAAACTATCCTTGGCTACTAATTTTGTTGATGGTTTACTATCTCCTGTATTGTAGGCAGTAGACCTTAAATGCTGGGAGGCAACCTTTGAAGGGGGCTATTGCCCTTCAGCCCAGGCATTTAGAAAACAATTATTTGAATTTAATGGTTTGGTTTCTCTTTTAATGTACAACAGTAAGGAAAATGAAGGGAAGGACCTGGAAAAGCATACAAAAAATACACATTGTGCATGAAAAATACTTAAAGATTGATCACATGAAATAAAATCCTTTCATACTTTCAGTCCTGTTGTCACATTACCAAAAAACTATCCGTAGGTCAAAACATTAAAAAAAAAAGCCAGATCAGTAACCATGAATTCTTTGATCCAAAACTATAAGTCTGAGGCAACTCCATCTATCTACTGAACACTGAAATGAGCTCTTACCATTTTTGCTGCCCCTTCATGATCAATAAGTCCATCATTATTCATATCCTGAGAAATCCTGATACTTACATACCTTTAAACGTAATGCTCCTTTTGTAATGCCACATTAACAATCCTATGGATAGTAAACCACAATGGAATATTAATAGAACAAATCCCTATTATTTACATAGGTCCATTTATATAAAAACATCCATGTATGTAAGTTTTTACACTTCCAAACCTAATAAAGTTGGTAATCCTTTAAAAACATTCTCTGGAGAATCCAATAAACACAAATAAGTATATTCTGGGAAATCAATCTTATCTTAATATAAGGAGAAATATATTTAATATTTTCAGAAACCCTTTACCTAATATAGGATATGTGAACTCATTATTCTAAAGGTCTTGCAAATATTTAACACCCACTTTAGTATAATCTTGGTTGTTCGTATGTAATATGATAGGTTTAGGAGTTTCTAAGTTACGCTCCAATAATAATACAGGGGTTTTATTTATTTATTTGGTACTAACTGCAAAATCAAGAGGTGTTTTAGAGGTATAGTTTGACATTTTAGTTTACCTAAATACTTCCTGCTCTAGTAGTGATTTGAAGTCTTAGCAGGAAGTAAATTGATTTAAAGGGTATTCCTTGTTGTTCATGACTATTTTTCCACACCCAAATGTTTACCAGCTCTTTTTAAATGGTGACTATTCCGACATGTAACCTAATACTACAAATAAAGGTCAAAATTATATTTTTACCCAACAATTTCCAGTGTGTCCTGCAGCTTTTAAAACAGGAAATAAATTTAGCTAAAGCTATATGTTGTTATGATTTGAAAGTTATGATGAATGTCTATAGTTATCATGAGTTATCATCTTATCATCATAAGTTATGATGAATGTCTCTTGTTATGATTTTCAAGTTTCAAAATAAGTTTCCAACTCTGCCCAAATAGCTTTTGGACATGATAAATCTGAAT
The DNA here is from genome assembly GCA_017656035.1 of Myanophis thanlyinensis. Taxonomy (NCBI): domain Eukaryota; kingdom Metazoa; phylum Chordata; class Lepidosauria; order Squamata; family Homalopsidae; genus Myanophis; species Myanophis thanlyinensis. The sequence continues at coordinate 6,649 of JAEANM010005496.1, forward strand.
TCTATAAGAAAAAAATTGGTAATAACTGTAATAGTCAAAGCAGTCGTCGTAGTAGTACTGCTATATAATAATAAACCTTTAATCAGGACAATTAAAGCCATATGATAAAGTCATGTGATAACAATTAAATAGTTAATCTAGTTTCCCCCCATAAAACATTTTGTAATATCTTATCCAACTTCTTGAATGAAAGTTATTAATGTGTGAATACAACTCATGAAATAAGTTTGAAGTAATATGAATTTGCAATGTGATTTTTAAATATTTATTTGTGTTGATTTTCATCTGAGAATTTTAAAATGTTAAGATACTTTACAGGTCAACTGCAACTATTCAGAATCTGCTCTAAATATAATTGATGGTTGCAAATTGTGCTAATTCTTGATTTATCTGAAAAAAGAGCAGCCCCTTTACTCTTGCGCAGAAATACCATTAGGAAAAGGACTAAAACAAATCTCCATCCTAATGTATTGAAAGGTAAATTGGGTTGAAAAGTGAAAGTAATTCAGATGCTGTAACATTGTCCTCACCTCAAAAGTCTTTTCCATATTTAACAAACTAATGCTACTGATTGTGGGTTTTTTTTCTGAATAGGACAGTTAACATTATGAGATGCTCTAACCCTTTTATAGAACTAGATTGGGCAAATTAATAATTGAAGATAAAATCATCTCTAATTAACATGCCACATATATCACTGTTGATATTTCTAAATCAATATTTAGCAAAGAAATAGAATGATAACTTGAACATGTCATTCATTTTTGTATAGAGTAAATATCCAAACCAGGAATAATTTTCTTGCTGGGTTCCCCCCCCTCCAAAATGAATATTTATTATTTCTAGAAAATATAGACATTCAACTACAGAGGATATTTTATCTATGGTATGCCAATGAGACTGAATCCTTAATGATTTAGAAAAAGGCGAGAAATTCTCTCTTTATTTTTGGTTTCCACTTTCTGGATTGAAACAGTTGTTCATTTGAAAAGTAATAGTACTTACAGAAAGTATTACCCTTGAGGCATTCTGAAAGATCTTTGAAAAGAACTGGGAAAGAAAGTTACAGCTACAATGACAGCAGGGACAACTGCTTAGGTGAATGCACCATTTAAAAGAGATCTGAAAGAAGAAATAAAACAATGGATGGAAAATAAATTTTGAAGAATCTGCTGGACAAATAAGAGGGGAGGTGAAACAAATGAAAATCAAGGTGGAAATCTTGAAAAAGAAAATAGAAAATAATAAACAGAGGAAATACAAACAATAAAATGGATTACTGATGGATTTGTAAAAGAAAGAATTCTACTTGAGACCAGGATTATTCATAGAACAACCTGGTGAAAATAGTAGGGTCAAAAGCTGTTTTAACTTAAAAAAAAAATAGGATGGAGGGAAAATAATATGGCTGGAGATCCAGATCTATGACAGCATCTTAATGTCAAATTAATTAATTGTTTACAATGCTATAATATTACATAACAGAAATAAACACAAAATTGTTGTTTTAGTCGTCCTGCAGATTCTTTAGTTATTTTTCATCCATTTTTTTAATTTCTTCTTTCAGATTTCTTTTAAATGATGCATTCGCATAAGCAGTTATGAAATAAGACGATAACTGTAAGTGGAAATCCTTTTTGGACTTTTTGTTGAACATGGATAAAACAGAGTTAATGATTTTGGGATTTATCACATGAAAAGGTTTGAATCTGGGAAGAAGTGAACAACATAATATCATATATCATATCATGTCATGCAATTTCAAAGGGGGAGAAATTGCTATAAAAAGATTGGAAGTAATTCCCCCCCTTTTAAAATCATATTTTACTTTTTTCTATTGTCTTAATCTTATTTTATATGACCTTTTGCTATTGTTAAAACCTTTAATAAAATTATTTTTTTAGAAAAAAAAGAAAAATCTCTCCCTGGCTCAAGCTAAAATAAAGGAGAAAGAAAGAGTACATGCCAATTTGTAAGATTCTACTCCCACAGCTGTTACAATAAAAGCAGTCCTGACTTTTGTATATGACATTGGTTGCTTCGTCTGCTCCACCTTAGTGCACTGACAGTTCCTGAGGCATGATCTGATTTTGCAAAAATTTCTTATTGACAGACTCGTCCTGTGTCCTATGAGGACACTTTGAAGGTCCTTGGGATTTTCAGCTTGGAGAAAAAACTATATCAATGTACATCAGTGGTGGGATGCAACAGGTTTTTACTACCAGTTCGGTGCCATGCAGTTTCTAAAATGCAAGTATTTACCTTACTGGAGGCAGCCAGGGTGAGTAGGAAAGCTGAGGAGGCATGAAAAACAGCTGTTCCATGCAATTCAGCTGTTTCCAAAAAAGGGGGGGATATAGGAGAGTTGGGGGGTGGGTGGGTGGGCCAAATGCTCGTCGCCACTACCAGTTCACTAGAACTGGTGCGTCCAGGCTGAGTACCACCACTGGTGTACATGTGCCTTCTCTGGGAGCAATAGATAAACATAACTACACACTGAAGTAGGAAGGTCCAGTTCAATGAACATTGGAAGTGACCAGATCATTGAATTCAGAATCTTGCATGTTCTACCCATTCCATTCTACCAGAGGACAAAACATATAATTGTAGTCCACACACACCATGAACCAGAATGTTGTATGAAACAAGATAAAGACTAGACCTCTGTATTTCCAGTCCGCTGTGTAGATGTGTTTTATCATTTGCACAGTTGACTCACATTATCTGCTGTCAAACCAACTTTGATCTTGTCTGCTTGAAACAAATGTTGCCATTCCCGATCAGACTTGCCATTGACGCACAACTCATCCCGTAAGACTATGCATTCTTATCATAAATTGTCCTAAAACTCTGTTGTGATGTGCTAGAAATGTCCCCCGGGGGCAGAGTTTAAAAGTGTCATATATCAGAACGAGTATGGAGCCAATCACAGTCACCAGGGAACATCCAGCATAATTTCAAAACAAATCCAAGCTCCTAAGATGTTCTCTAAAATGAATACTTGATGTTCTGTAATGTTTGCGCAAAAATGATGATGATGAAAAAAAGTATAAATCATCTAATCCTCTTCAATCCCTTCTATTGTAGAATGCTGAGGGAGCACCTTGTTCTGTGATTAGATGTCTCTTAGCAACTTTAGCTACTTAATGAAACATAGCAGCTCCTGTCTTACATATTTTTAAAATTAGACTTATATACCACTTTATAGTGCTTTCCAGTCCTCTCTAAGTGGTTTTACAGAGTCAGCATATTGCCCCCAACAATCTGGCTCCTCATTTTACACAGCTTGGAAGGATGGAAGGCTAAGTCAACCTTGAGCCTGGTGGGATTTGAACCAGCAGTCAGCAGAAGTACTGCATTCTAATCACTACGCCACTGAGGCTCCTTGGGGCAGATAGTCCTCAACTTATGACCATAACTGAGCCCAAAGATTCTGTTGCCAAGCAGTTGTTAGGTGAGCTTTGCCACATGTCCTGACTTTTCCTGTCACAGGTGTAAAGTGACTCACTGACTTTGTTAAGTTAGTAACTTGGTTGTTAAGTGAATCTGGCTTCCCTATTGACTTTGCTCATCAGAAGGTCATAAAAAGTAGTGATCCTATGTACCCGGGACCCCGCCACCATCATAAATGTGAGTCAGTTGCCAAGCGTCTGAATTTTGATCACTCAATCATGGGAATGTTGCAACAGTCGTAAGTATGAGAATTGGACATAAGTCACTTTTTTGAGTGCCATTGTAGTTTTAAACATTAACTAAATGAAGTCAAGGATTATTTGTAGTTACATCTGGGCAGAGGATTTAAACATTACTAGGAGACCCTGAGCGAAACAATCCCCCTCTCCCATATTTTCCTCTGTCACTCCGCTTTCTCTAAATTGGTATCCTCCAGGTGTGTTGGATCAACAATGAAGGTGTTAAGATGACAAACCCAGGGACAAGCCTACATTCCATCATGGAACCTATTAGGTTAAATCCATGCAAGGCACAGTCAACTGGGCTCATATAATACTTGAATTAAAACCATATAAAACATATTATGGTTTAACATAATATATGAACTGAATTAGAGAATTGTTTCTTGGGAAGTAAACCAATAGGAATTACTATATATTCCTGAACTTGGCTTGAACACATGGAAGAAAAGTGAGTATAAATCTAACATAAGGAAGGAAGGAAGGAAGGAAGGAAACATCACTTCTAGTTAGCATGATCAATTATTTGGGATTTATGAAACCCACACTTCTGGAGGATTACAATTTATCTCTAAAATTTAGGCACAAAAGCTAAGAGCCTCGGTGGTGTAATGGTTAGAGCCCAGTACTGCAGGCTACTTCTGCTGACTGACGGTGCCTGCAGTTTGGCAGTTCAAATCCCACCAGGCTCAAGGTAGACTCAGCCTTCCATCCTTCTGAGGTGGGTAAAATGACCCAAACTGTTGGGGGCAATATGCTGACTCTGTAAATCACTTAGAGAGGACTATAAAGCAGTATATAAGTCTAAGTGCTATTGCTATTCTTAGGGGAGGGTAGTGACTACCCATATCTCACTGGAGTATGACTCCTATTGTCCTTGACCAAACTGGTAATGGAGTCCACAATATCTGAACAACCAAAGGTTTTTGGACCTCCTACCTAATAACATCTAGGTATTATCTGATGTTCAAGAAGAAAACATAGTATTATTAGGCAAGTGTTGGCCAGACCTTAAAATAGGTCCTCACCTCAAAATGACTTTGGAAGAGCTGTGTTGAAAAAGTAACAGAGATGTTTGCTCTTAAAAAGACTTAGAAAGCATAGTGTGTATTACTTTTCAAAATGTCTATGGAAATTCTCAGTCATCCAAGTCATGGTTGTCCCAAAGATGCTTTTTCAAAAGGCAACTGGATTTTCTTTGTTTTTTTCCTTGAAGACATTTTGCTTCTCATTCAGGAAGCTTCTTCAGTTCTGGAAGAAGCTTCTCGCATTAGAAGCGAAACATCGTCAAGGAAAAACAAAAAAAGTTTGAAACAGCATCTTTGGAACTCTTTCAACATATTCTGAAAAGATAGGGATTCCGTGCAGGTAAATGTGAATGCAGGAGGTTGGAGAAGTTTTCTGTGACACTTTTATCAACTTTAATTTTTGCTTTGTTGGAGGAAATTCTCTTTCCCTATAACCAAGATAGAAATATAGTAACAAAGCATTCATATAGGTCGTCAGAGTTTGTTTAATCACAATTAAATGATTAAACCGTTTAAATGAATGAAACCACAACTGGCTAGCATCACACAAGATGTTAAGCAAAAAGCAACCAAACCATAAAATGAGTTCATATTATGTGTGAATTCAATCCCTGTTTCTTTGGTAGTTACAGGAGGAACTTTGAGTCATGGTGGTTGGTTAAGAGGGACATTTTAATACAACAGATCTCAATATCATTTGAAGAAGTTGACCCAGGTAAGAGGCATGCTATGTATTCTAGCCTGGTAGAAATATAAGACATAAACCTTTTTAAAAAAAATAAATCTCAAATTGTTTGATGGGAAAACAATAACCTGAAATCAATAAAGACTAGTGCCTAACTAAGAAATTATTTTTGTCTGGTAGTTCTCACCCAGTTTAACAAAGGAAGATTTGCTTCGCGGTTTTTTTTTTTAAGCAAAAGGCACTGAAATTCTCTCAAATACAATGTAGTAAGTTTGTACTGAGTTTGGAAATAGCCAGGTTGTCTATGTATGTGTTTTGTGTGTGTGTATGTGTGTGCATATGCTGTTGTTGGAAGAAATATCCATCTGGTTCAGTTCCAAGTAGGGAGAAAGACACTGGAAACATGGAGGCTGATTGGAAAGATGGTTTATTGATGGACAGGACCACATGGGTTTAAAGCCCTGGACAGCTGACCACATGGGGTAAGGAGAGAGAGAGAGAGAGTTACTTATACCCTCTCTTGGGCTTTGCCCTTGAGCTTTGCCCTTTGCCCTTTGCCCTTGAGCTTCCTGTTCCTATGGCAAGAGCATGTATTGTATTGATTGTTGTCAGACTTCCAGGGGTCATAGGGGTCATACAGGGATCATAGCTAACTTTGTAGGCTTCTGAATCAAGTTTGGTTGAAGCTTGCTGGGTGATGCAATCTCCCCAGGTGCCATGTGGTGAGTTCTGTTGCTAGATGGATGGAGGGCTAATCCTATTATGTCTTGTGAGCGAAGGTCTTTTGTTTTGTAGATAGGCTGGCACCAAAATACCTGCTGGGGGAGAGGGAGATTAGGCTGAGTTTCTGTGTCCTTTAAAGATTTTTATTTCTCTTTTAGGGGAAATATTCTGCCTTTTTAATATTTCCTAAAATATTTCCTTCTTCTAGGAGAGGGGTGGGTGCTAACTTTCTAAGCTGCAGCATTCCTGAGTTTCCATACTTCTCTTAAATCACTTGGGAAAACAACATGGAGGGGATTCCTCTCCTGCCGGCATTTTCACCAGTGGTGTCCCTGTTCACACCTTGAGAAATATTAGAAGAAGCTCTTTTCCTTGGAAAAATTGAGAAAAACCCTTCACCCAACCTTGCCACCCACCAATCCAGAGAAGAATTTGAAGCTCGTTTGTGTTTAACCACAAGACATTAATAATTAAGATTTGCACATAAGAGAGTCTTGGGTAGCTTTAGATACAAACCTAGGCATAGAAAAGATTGGAATGCTTGTTTGGGTATCTTCCCAGTATTTTATCCCGAGGACAAATTAGTTTCACTACCCCCCCTTGCTTCTGCATATGTTTCTTGAAAAGAAGATGGGTAATTACTTTTTGCTGATCTCTGAGTGGAAAAGCCAACATGAGTGTGAAGTATGATTATCCCATTTTCCCTCAATTTGGTGGCGCCCTTAATGAACATTTAATGAAGACTGTGACATTTGAAATTGTCTGAAGCATCCCAGGATGAGCAAGATAACAGGGGCAGAGCCAACTCCGGCTGATTCTCTGTGGTCTTTAATTAGAGCTGGTGTGTGTGTGTTTTTAATTCATTTAATTTGTACTCTCTGTTTAAATAACTCCTTGGCAACAGTTGAAAAGGATCGCACTCTTTTTTTTTTAATCTGAAGATTTAGGCAGAACACTTGACTTCATCAGACAAGAGTCATGGCACCATTTTGCCGGGCACCAGAAGTCCAGGTTCAAAAAGGGCAAGGGAAGGGTTGAGGAATTCAGGTCAGAAGAGTTGCTGGAACAGCTTTCTAGTGCTGAGATGACACCACCCAGAATGACCTGCCCTCTGTAAAGCCTCAGATTAGGATTCTGGCCTCCATGTTTTAAAGACAAAAAATGGAGAAGGGTAAGAGAATGCTACAGCCCCTTTCCCTGCATGAAATGCAGATAAGGAGGGAGAAGAAACCAAGGGTTGACTCAGGTATGCTGTCCACCAGAGGTGCTAACTTGTGGCATGAGCTTGGGAGGTTCAGAAGCGTGACCCCCATACAAGGTTGGGAAGATGGTTAAATGTCATACCTAACAATGGAAAGGAAAAAGACACAAGAGCCTGACACACCCAGCAGAAGATTTCTCAGAAACTTTGGCTCCTGGCTGTCTCGGGGCAAGAAGCTACCTAAACATTTCAGATGATTGCAGGGATGTGGTTTTCTCCTAAACCTAATCCATGGTTTGCTTAATTATGGTTTGTTGAATGAGCCACAATGGGCAGAATTCTTACCTTGGGCCAAGATTTAATCTTGGTTTGCAATCAACAGTAGTTGGCTACATAGATTTTTTTTATTACATTTATATGCCCCGCATCCCATTGTCAAGTGATTCTGGCTGGTTTTCAATGTCATAAAAGAATAACACAAAACATAATGTAAAATGAATCAAAAGACATTAAGCATTAAAATTAAGACATCCAAATATACCATGCCAATCCAAACTAAACCAAACCACGTTATGACTTAATGCAATGTTTCTTAACCTTAGCCATTTGAAGAGGTCTGGACTTCAACTCCCAGAATTCCCCAGCTAGCATGAGTTAGTGCATGCACCTGGCTACCATCAGAGCTCCTTGCCATGAAGGAAACTAGGTGAATATGTGGAGATGATAAAAGAGTGAAACTTCTCCTCTTTGCAATGTTGGATTTTGAGAAGAGGCAGAAGAACCTACTACCTTAAGGTAGCCCTGTCCTGCCTTCTGCATGCTAATTTATTCCTTGTTGTCCAGTGGCCTTAGTTCTCTGCCAACCTTTTGAATCAGTTCCATGACTCACTGGATGCCTATACTATGCACACGGAATAATATGCTAGCCTTCTGAAAACATTATACTTGGAGTCGACATCGAGGAATAAAATAGAGCTCTGAGTAATTCCTACAACCCCAAAGCCAAACTGTAGCAGGTACTCTTCCTGCAACTTAAGGAGCCCTTTTCTAACCTAAGGCCACTCTGGCTAGAAAGATGGGCCCTGCAAGCAATGACATCTGAAGGTTGCTGGGTTGGGAATGGTGTCTCTATCACAGGGGCATCTATGTGGGGCAGGGAATGTACAAAATCTGCAAGATGGCAGAAATGTTTTTTTCAAGTAAAATGTTGATCCCAAAACCATTTCTACCATCCTGTAGGTTTTTGCCTCATCCTCACTCTGGGATGACTCTGCTCTTTACAGTGATGGCGTTTAGGCAGAGGTGGGATTCAACCAGTTTTCACGTATTGACTAGAACCAGTTGTTACCTTTCTAAGCAGTTGGGAAAACTGGTCATTAGGGCAGGAAACCGGTTGTTAAAATTATTTGAATCCCACCACTGGGTTCCCAGTCCAAACTGCAACCCCTTATTCATTCAATTCATTCAATTCAATTCATTTATTGTCAATGCACAACATGTGCGCAGCGAAATGGAATGGACCTCCATCAGTAATTCACACTCTTGTTTCTTGCAATATCTGGAAGCAGCACCTGTGGAAGATTGATTCCAGTGACCTGAGAACCAACTTAAGAATTATCCCAGTTGGGGGTTGGAAGAGGGGTGAAAATGCTTTAGATCTTTGTAAAGCAAACTTTGTTCTATGTTATCACTGTTTCTTTAACAGCTTTTTAAATGGAAAAAATCAGCCAGGGAAGGTTTTTCACAAGTGGTGATCATCATTATCACTCGCTAATGTCTTGGCTGTTCAACAGCTGTTTCAAAGGATTTGGATCAAAGTTGGCATCTCTGGTTATAAAAGAAGCAATTTGGGTAAAGTTTTTAAACTCAGAAACAATCCTCGCCTTTTATAACAATAGGCAACTGGGTGATCTTTATTTTTGAACTGTCTGATGTTTCTCAAATTACAATTACTAAGACTTCTAATTTTGGAAACAGTGGGGAAGGAAAGCATTCATAACTATAATATTGTGGGAAAATTTGTCCCACCTCCCCTGCAGGACATAAAGTACTTACCTTGCAACTTATTCACTTTGTAGGACAGCAGGATTCCTAGAAAATCAGGCTAAAAGTATAGAAGCTGGATTCAGCATCCTGCTTTCAACAAACAGGGATCAGCTGGCTGTTGCAGAAAAGCTGAAAACAGCCCAGAGTCAACTCTCTTCTTCTGCTACTCCATTCCTCTTGCCTCTGATATTATATAGTATATAATAGAACCATATATATAATAGAAGCATTTGGGCCCGCACATCCAGACTCTGTAACAGTTTCTTTGTACAAGCCGTCAGACTCCTCAACACAAAGAAATTGGAACCTTAAATACTTGTGTATTTAGCTTTTTTTTTTTCCTTTTCTCTAAGTTCTTAGATTTAGAGCTATGTGTAGTTCTGTGTCCTGCTCTTTTTCTTTTTTATCTATGCTGCCTGATGTAGCACCTTGGTCCTGTTTCATTTCACTGTGTACCATACTGTATATTGTTGAAATGACAATAAAACCTACTTGACTTGACTTGAGGGAGACAACTGAGATTCATAAAAATGTAGCTTTTGCAGAATTCTAGCCAAAATTCTCTCCAGTCAGTTCTCATGTTTATAATTTGCTCATAAGAATCAGTGTCGTCTTTCCTTCTATAACCAGCTGAACATCTTTAACCCTAGTTGTGTTGCCTGTGGGGGTCATCTAGTTTAGCCCATCACAACAGATTTGTCTATCTCGCTCCTGGCAGCATGTTAGGTGAGCTTGTCCTCTTGCAGGAGAGTGGTGACATTCCCGAAATAGAAGAATTACCCTTCACATTTGGGTATCAAACACGTGCAAATGAATCTACAACGTGTGAATTTTATTGTGAGGTTGGGGTGATTTTTAATCTTTGTTTTTGGTCATTGGAAGATGCTTTTCAATGATTATACCTAAACTTCTTTTTAAATCATCTGAATCAGGGCCATAATAGCTAATCTGTTCCAAGGGTACAATGATTAAAATTCTTCATCCTTTTCAAACTAAGGAGACCGGGTTTAAAGCCTGAGTACCTGCTTTGGATTGGAAGTCAGTGATTGTAAAATATGAAAAGGAAACTTAGTCAATGGAACAGCTTGCCTCTTGAAGTTGTGGGTGCTCCATGGATGAAGGTTTTGAAGAAAAGATTTGCTTGATAAGGAATAAGGGCTCTTGCCCCAGGCAGGGGGGTCAGATAAGAAGACCTCAAGGTTATTTGCAGCCCTATGATGGACGATGTGTTCTGTTTCTACCAGGCTGCAAAATTGGGAAGGTTTGGGGCCAACCTCCTCTTTCAATGAACTCTACTCAAGCATTTGCTGTGAGGTCAAGGGAGAGCGAGGAAGAGGTAAAGAAAGGTCACACCATAACTTCTCTCTTTCCATCTAAAATGAGGCATATACAACTACTTATTTAAAAAAAACCATAACCGACCTATACATATATCACTGTCTATGTAGAGTGGCAGGGCTCTATCAGCTATCTCTAGTTGATAGAGATAGCAACTCTATCATTGCTAATAGAGTTCACCTGCCTGTTAGCAACGTGTAGATAGTTCCAACTGGAGCTACTACATCATCTACCCAAACCTTGAACTCTGCTGATATAACTGGGATCATATTTGCCAGAAATGTCCACCAGGCAAACTACAAACTCTGGTTGCTGTTAGAACTATCTGGAAGATGTCAGACTCCATGATGTTAGTTTTCACATTAGGGTGGTATTTTGGGCAAAAGCTTAAGCCAGTGATGGCGAACCTATTAGAGATCAAGTACCCAAACTGCAAGTCTTGCGCAAGTATGTGCGTGGCGGAGACCTGCACACCTGCTGGCCAGAAGGAGGCGGGGCATCAGAACACCAACAGTTCTGCAAGAGGTGAGATCTTCTTTCGAGAGCTTCTGCTTTGTCATTTGCAGGGAAACATCTGTCACATCAGTGCACATGCCCACAGAGAGGGCTCTGAGTGCCAATTCTGGCACACATGCCATAGGTTCATCACCACTGGCTTAAGCCTTAGGGTCACAGCTGTATGAGAGACAGGATATCAAATACAGCAGCACTGAGTTTAGGAATAACAAAAATCACAGAGTGGGGATTAAATTAACATAATTAAATCCAGAGCAGGCCCTTCTCTTTTACAATTGTTAAATCCTTATTTTCTGCCTTCTGCTGTCACTTTACTCCAGACAGGTCCAGTCTAGAATTCAGAATCTAAAGTTCTCTAATGTCTCCACTGAGTAATTTTATTAATTTTAATTTTCACTCCACTCCTGTCACTTCTGAGACTTTTATTTTGACTGATCTCTCCTCACAAAATCCATCTCAAAAAAGGCTGTGCTGAGGTTGCCATCATATGGACAAAGCTAACAACTGCAACTTAACAGAATTGGACTCTGTGCTTAAAGAGATGCTTATTTTGAAATAGCAGAGATCTAGCTTCAAAAGCTAAAATGAATTTGGGCAAAAGGCTTTAGCAGAGTTTCAAATTTGTTTACATCTGTATACTCCAAGCCATAAACCAGCTTTTATTTTATTTTATTTTATTTATTTATTTTATTTTACAAGATTTCTATACCGCCCCACTCCCGAAGGACTCGGGGCGGGCGGTGCATAGCCATCTAAAAGAAGACACATCAAAATTAAAAATATCATTAAAATAAATTAAATTGGTGGCCAATAAACCAGATTATAAAAGCTAAAAATTTAAAACAATTTAACTAATTAAAACGAACCAATTTTAAAAGCCCGTTAAGTGTTAGGCCAGACCTTCTTGCTGGAATAAATGGGTTTTTAATGTGCACGGGAAGGACACAGCCCCCCCCATCATCCCCAAGTCACTTCGTACCATCTGTCTTCCCCCCTCAAGTTTTTTGTTTTTTGTTTACAAACATATCAATGTGTGAACAGCGTGGCACTTGAGTGTCATACATTATGGTACAAACAAAATATCGATCACATTTATTACAATTGGTAATCTTATATAGTTCCAATAACAACGCACATTTATATAATTATAATCTTCCATTGTTTAATTGTTCAAAATTTCATTATATCATATTTATGCCAATCTCTATTTTCATGCGTATTATTAAGAGTGGGCAAGAAATAGATACATTGCTTATTTTCAATAATTGCATTTTAACATTGAAGTGACAGAAAGAGTTAAATGCTGAGGGGCCATCAATGGGTTATTTCCGGGAGAACCTTCTATTTTCATGGAAGAGATATTTATACTTTCTCAGCTCTTCTCTGGCAGGAATAACCAGTCCAGTCGATCACCTTCAGGCTTTATTGGAGAGAAGAGTTATGCATAAGGTGCTGGAGATGTTGAGTCCATACCAGATGTTCGAAAGAGGGTGGACTTTTAGCTGGAGCCTGTCAGAATGTGCTTCCAGAAATGATGGTATTGCAAACCGAGGAAAAAAAAATGCTCCCTCAAATTTGTTTGTGCCCTGACAAGGTGCTGGAATCCATAGTTTGGGGACCACCCATCACTCCTGAGCAAAGCCAAAGGTATTTATTTATTTTATTTATTTTATTTATTT
>JAEANM010005497.1:0-19554 GCA_017656035.1 Myanophis thanlyinensis
TATTCTATTCTATTCTATTCTATTCTATGCTCTCAGTGTACATAAAAATAAAAGATACATTTGTCAAGAATCATAAGATACAACGCTTAATGGTAGTCATAGGGTACAAATAAACAATCAAATCATACTAGGAGACTAATAAAACAATATAAATCATAAAGATACAAGCAACAAGGTTATAGTCAGAAGTGGGAGGAGATAGGTAATAGGAAGGATGAGAAGAAGAATAGTAATGCAGTCTTAGTAAATAGTTTGATAGAGTTATGGGAATGAGTTGCAGTAAACTCTTATTTACCCTGCCTCTATTCCCAAAATTTAAAGAAATGCTTTCATCCTTTTCTTTTTGCTGACAGATCAGTTTCTGAATACAGGTAGCCCTGGACTTATGACCGCAACTGATGTATGTGGCTAAGTGAGGAATTTGTTAACTGAGTTTTGTCCCATTGTACAACTTTCCTTGCCACCCTTGTTCAACGAATCGCTGCGGTTGTTAAGTCGGTCGTACCGTTGTTGAGTGAATCTGGCTTTTCCCCCCCAGACTTGGCTTGTCAGAAGGTCACAAAAGGGGATCACATGACCCCCCCCACACACACAATGGCCGTAAGTATGAAACAGTTCTCCAGGCATCTGATTTTTGATGGCCTGATCCTGGGGAATGCTGCAAAGGTTGTAACTGTGACAAAACGGTCCCCTTTTTTTTCAGGGCCGTTGTAACTTCAAACGGACACTAAATGGAACTGTTGTTAAGTTGAGGACTAGCTGCCCTTGCCTCAAGGCCATCTCTCCAAAAGCCCTACTAGACATCTTCTGAAGCATCTGCCTTGACCTGATGCTACTTTATACTGCTTTTTCTCTCTTCCAAAACAACAACAACATGTTCTCTCCCCATCATTTCCTTGATCCCAAGCCTGATGATGTCACGGTGCCGTGTAGCTAATCAGGCTGGGATCTGGGATGACATCACAGGAGGGGGGAATCCCTCTTGTTCTGACTCATTCAGGAAGGAAGGAATCCAGAGGGGAGAAGAAGCCAAAGCTAGGCTTCCTATGGAGGTAGATGGCTTTTAAGGCAGCAGCAGAAGTCCTCCGCTGGGATTTAGCTAGAAAGTGGGAATCTGAATCTACCTGAATCTGAAGATTGGGTATAACTATCAACACTGTGTGTATGTGCCCCAGCTCACAATAGTTGTGTGTGCATGTGTGTGTGTGTGTGTGTGCATGTGTGTGGCCGGAGTAGAAGACCTCTGCTGGGATTTAGCTATGGAAGGGGTACAGATAGTGGGAAGGCAGGCATACCTACTGTTAGAATTTTTAGCCTAAAATAATTTGCCAGAGATAGAAATGGACCATTATTCATCATGTCTGAAAACGATAAAAAATAGGCATACAGTTTTATTTTTTAAGCCTGTAAACTAAACAGCTAACTGGAGAGAAAATGAAAGCCATTTAAGGAAATGGGAAGATAATATTGAATAAATAAACAGCCTTTATAAATGATTTGTTAGAAGAAAAACCCTGGTTATTTCTATTGCACTAATAAGAAATTCCTGTGCAGTATAACTAGTAAGTTTATATTGTATATCACTGCAACTTCATTGTACACTTGATATATTAATATTCACAAAGTATTTAAAACAGCATTTTATACAGATAAGGATTGTTAAAGGCCAGACAGATTTCCCCATTTAGTTTTTATTTAACAAAATGTATGAGCAATGGATCTCTCATACTCTCCCTAGTACAAGAACACTCAAAAAGCAGAAACTGAATAAGAAACATATTACTTCATTTATCAATGTATTTATGATGAATGCCTATTTTACTACTCCAATTCCTAGGCTGCTTGACTCCACAATGATGCTGGGTAGCTGCAAATTTAAAAATGTAACAGGATCACAAATAACAATCACATGCCTCTAGGATGCTGCAACCATTATAAATACATGCTGATTTCCAAGTCCAAATTTTAATCACATGATTGTGGAGATTCTATGATGGTTGTAAGTTATTTTTTGAGTGCTGTTACAACTTTGAACAGTCACTATACAATTGATTGTAAGTCAAAGACTACTTGTATCAAAGAAAATGAATGCAGCTGACAAGACAAAACCAAAAGGCAAAATGGCTTAAAAAAATAGCAGAAATACCCATCTATGATGTAGTTGGAGAGAGTATGCATAATGTTAGAAAATAAAACCTTATCTATCAAACAAATGATTAAGTTTTGACTGAAACTTGTAAGAGCCATAAAATACAACATCAAATCTGTATCCATCAACATTTGTCAGCAATGGCCCAGTATTTGACTTTGTCAGCCTAATCAGTCAACCTCTACACAAAAAGAAACCATAGAGATCCAATTATAAGAATTGTATACTAAATACAATGACTTTATTTGGTCATTTTCAAAGCAAGCTTTCCTCATTTTTCCTTCTTCTGGATTAATACTGGGGCATAAACAAGCTAAGTTTATAAATCTCATGCAATAAGGGAGTTGTTGGTCTTCTGTGTACCCATACAATGCAATGTTTTGATGATTTTATTGTATAAGACAGGAAAATAAACCATCACCCTACTTTATCTTTTTCCACATCTGAACTTCTGAACATTTTTGCTTATTTTTATCCACGTTGTTTAAAAACAAAATCCTTTTCTTTCACTGCATAACCTAACAAGTTAAAGCACCTTCATGAGAAGGTACTTTAGAGCCATGAAGGTTTGATGGCCCTCGGCTGCATTCTAGAAGCGAATTTTGTCCTTCTCTTCTTTTTCTGTACCAGCCATGAAACTCCCAACCGTCTCCTATCCAAACAGGAGCCAGGATCAATCAAGGGCGGCCAGATGCTGCCACTCACCGAGATCTTAACATCTCTCTCACAGAAGTTTTAACACCCTCTAATGAAAAAAACTCGATCCCCAGAAACTTACATTAAGAATCCATCCCCCAGTCTTTGTGCATGGCAAATTCTCTTTGGACTAACTCGCCTATACCCATTTTGGAAACGCCACCACCGAATCGGGCTTCGTGAAGAAGCTTTCCCTCACATTTCTAGGCCAAGTCTCAGATGCTTCTACGGTCCCAGCCGTCCCCCCTCCCCCCCTTTTTTTTTTTCCTCACCGAGGGGAGGCATCTAACCGTCGGGGGAACACGGCAAACTCGAGAGCGTCGGAACCGCCAGAAACCGCCACCTCAGCAAACCTCAAGCCACTCCAAATCCATCCCACCTAAGGAAAAACGCGCTCCTCCGTCTCACAGCTTGAACATCACCGTTCGAGTTTCCGCGCCCGAAAACTAAAACAATAAAATAAAAACCGCTCGGAAAGGGTCGGCAGCCTCCCGCTAGAGCTCCGCTGGTCACTCGCTCGAACCTGCCGTGTCTAACGGACTGCAGACTAACGGACAGCGTCCGGACGCCCAACCCGCGCGCTGAGGAATAGCGCTTGCTACCGTATTTCCTCGGCGCGCGGACGAGAGAGGAATTTCCCCCCCTCCCTTTCGCCTTCCCGGCCGTGACTTTCCCGCGGGCCCTGAGAGAGGCGAAGAAGTAGCCCGCGGGGTGGAGTAAGGCGCGGGGCCCGCCCAAGGCCGCCCTCTTTCGCATTCCTTTCCGTAAACGGTGCCACAAGAGGAAGCGCACCCCACCCCGAGCCCCGCCCCCCTCCGTCCACCAAGGGCAGAGCGCGCGGGAGGCGCCCTCCCCCGAGGAGGAGGTAGTCTTGGGCGTGGCCGTCGCCGCCGCCGCGTAACGCTCTCGCTCGCGCGCCCCCTGGTACATGCTTCAGAGAGCCGCGCGCGGAACCCCGCCCCCCCCTCGCCCCTTTGGGATCGGCCGAACGCAGGCCTCCGGCTCCGAGCTCCACCCTGCCGTGTTTGAACACAGCCGCCGCCAGCCCGTCACAGCTGACGCGGCGAGCACACGGCCGCAGGGCGCGTTCTATTTATGTTTGTGGCCGCTCAGTTTTGCATAGGCCCGCCCCTTGCTCCTCCCCTCCTTTTGTGGGCCAGGCGGAAGGCTCCCTCCCCTCTTGCCCGTATATAGCGCTGGTAGGCGGGACCTGCCGCTCCGGCCGTCTCTCGCTGTCTTCCTGGTGCCGTTTATAGAGTAAAACCACTTCCGCTGTCTGCTTAGAAGCGGCGCGATCATGGCGGAGCGCGGACAGCTCCCTACCCCCGCCAAGCGCCTTTGCTGCAGACCCGGCTATGGTGCTGGCTGCAGGCCGGGGCAGCGGGTGGGCGGTGGCGGCGGCGGCGGCGTGGATGTCGGCCTCGGCGGCGGCGGGGCATTTTGCGTCGCGGGACCTTCGTCGGCCGTCGCCGCCGCTTCTTCCGCCGCCGCCGCTTTCCCTTCTGCCCTCGCCGCGGCTTATGCCGCGTTCGGAGTGCTGCCGTTGGGCAAGACGCAGAGCCCGGAGTCGCTGCTGGACATCGCGGCGCGGCGGGTAGCGGAGAAGTGGCCCTTCCAGCGGGTGGAGGAACGCTTCGAGCGCATCCCGGAGCCGGTGCAGCGCCGCATCGTGTACTGGTCCTTCCCCCGCAGCGAGCGAGAGATCTGCATGTATTCTTCCTTCAACACCGGCGCCACCGCCGAGGATTCCTCCGCCGGCAGCGTCTCAGCCGCTTCCTCGGGCGGGGGAGCCGCCTCCGTAGCTTCCACGGGTACCGCCGGCGGTGGCGCCTCTCTCGCCGGCGCCGTCTCCAATAACAGCGGTGGAAGCGGGGGGACCAACAACGCCTCGCCCGGTGGCGGCGGCGGCGGCGGGGGCTGCGGCAGCGGGACAGACTCGGCTGCCGACGAGAACCGCCTGCCCTTCCGCAGGGGCATCGCTTTGCTCGACGGCGGCTGCGTCGACAACGTCCTGCAAGTCGGTGAGTCACTCGGGCTTCGGTGGGTGGAAAGCGGCGGGGGGAGGGTGATGCCCAGGTTCCTCTCACGCCCCACGCCCCGCTTGGCTTCCCGTCCCAGTGCTTCGGGTCACGGTCTCGGCGGAGTCCCTCCCTCCCTCCCTCCCTCCCTCTCGCACGGATTCTTCACGCTGACACTCTTGGCTCATTCACCTGGACGGTCCTCCTCTTGCTGCAGCCGCCCGGAACCCCCCTTTCTCTCCCCCCCGTCTTAAGTTTCCTTTATTCTCATTCCCTCCGTCCGTTCCCTAAGAATACAGACCGGCCGGGCACCTTCCTTCTCCCCGCACCCGCCCTCCCCCTCCCCCTCCCCCTCCCGGTAGCTTCTCCTCCTTTAAATCTCCTGTCTTGAGGCTCCTCCACGTAATTTGTCTCTTTGCACCCAACCAAGCGCCCGCCCTCATATTTCTTGGGAAATACTTTATATATTCCTTAAAAAGACATTTAGGGATCCCAGAAACATGCTAATCCTATACCAGGAGCTTGGTTTTGCTGTCCCAACACCTTCCGGAGCCTGGCGTTTCCCATCTTTTATCCTATACAATAGCCACCCTCCATACAAAGACCCATAACTTGTTACTTATATTTTCCCTCTTTATTCTCGTTTTTCTCCCCCAAATATCAAGGAGTACGAATGGCAATGAATCAGCAGGAGAATCCTGCGGGAAGCTTGTCAGGGGAAAAAAGGAGGGAGGGAAGGTGAGAGAGAGAGAGAGAGGGAGAGGGAGAGGGTGTCTTTGGGGTTTGCCAGGAGAGACTGGGAGCCTTCAAACAAAGACATTTCTAGGACAGTGGCACTTGAGAAGGAAATAACATCTAGCCTTGGTTTGCCACAGAGTCCTAGAGTGCTTTTGTGTCCAGCCTGCATCTCCAGGTTTTTTTTGTTATGGATGGCAGTGAGGGTAGGTCATTGGGTCATAAAGCTGTCAGATTGCTGATGAAACAACGAAAGTCTGTCTGCCATGCGATGCAGGGGCGGGGAAAATGGGCTGCCAAGGAGAAACTGTTGTGCAGGAAGGCAAAGCCTGCTTCAAGGGCTGCCAAATAGATCCAGGATGTAGTTGGTTTCTTTTTCTCTCATTCTGTCTTGCTGCAGCGCAGGCGAGACTCTCCTGAGTCTCCCTTCAGGAAACCATACTTTCCCCTGCAATGCTTGCTTGGGCTGTTCTTTCCATTCCTCTTTAACTCCTGCTTCCTTTAAAGTGGTGGAGTGTTGGAGGTGGATTTCCATCCTATTTCTGCCCTTCAAGGAGGTGAAGGTGGGGAGTGGTTACTTCTTCCCGTGAAGGGGGTGCTAAGGGTCTACAGGACGACTTCCCTTTCTCTTCTGTTTGGATTGGAAGGTTTGCCTCTGTTTGAAGGGCGAAATGGATAGATGATGGTTGGTTCCCTTTTTAAAACTTCCTGCTCAGGGCGAGGCGAGGCTCTCTCTCTGGTGCTCAGCCCTTTTTGTTGATTTTTCAAGAGAGTTATATTTGGTCAGTACACCTGTGATGGCTTTTTGGAAATTCCCCCCTGAAGAATCTAGCATCCTTCATTTTCATGTTTGTGTCCTTTTCAGAGAGATTTTTTTTTTCTCCATGAAAAGGGGAAGCCAAACAAAAGAGCTTCTTTCATTGCTTTTCACTGCCTGCAAAATAGCAAGGAGCTGACAATGGGGAAGGCAATCTGGAGATGTTAAAGCTGCACAACTCTATTTGTCCTGTCCTCTGCGCAGATTTGCTCAGCTTCCTCTCTTGGAAATGTAAAGGCAATCTCTTTCAGTTTTGTGGGTTTCTTCCCCCCCCCCCCCCCCCACGTTCTAACCATCCGCTGTGTAGAAATGATTTTTATTCTCCAGACCATTCAGGCTTTCCTCTGCAAGATCTGTGCTTTCTTGGTATTTAAAAATGTGGCTGTTTCAGTTAAAATTGCCATCTGGGTTACAATGGGATTTATATCTGTATCCAAGCTGAAAGGTTAAGGCCAGCTTGAGTCAAAATGGAATTGTTGAACTGTAAGGCAGACCACATTCTCCCCCTGTTGCCTTTCTGCTTTTGCTGCAAATGGCTTAGCTTTGGGCACTCCTCTAAGTTCTAATTAACATTCCTCAAGACTTCTGTATCTATCCCTCTAGCAGAAGTTGGAGGCACCTCTCCATTTGTGGTGCCACCACTAGAACAGAGCCTCTTCTGGTTTGGCTGCTCTTGCTGAGAGCTCCCCCCTCCCTTCCCCGCTTGACTCCACTTGTAAGGGATGAGAAATGATAGTAGTGTATGTAGCGGGGGTTTCTTGGCTGATTACATTTAAGCTTGGAATTCACTGTGAAAATAAAGCCAAGAGGTGATAAATAAAAGATGCAATCTTCTCTGAGAGACAGACACCCAGCATGGGCTTAGCTTTGCTTGCTTTCAGCATTTAGAAGAGACCTCATTAAGAAATCCCGAAAAGGGGAGGGGGAACCCTTGTGAAACATCAACAGGAGAAGAGAAGGGGTCTTGAATGATGGTTGTCAAAGGCCAAAGCAAGGCCATATGCATTAATACAACTTGTGTCCACTGCTGCTTTTCCAACAGTTAAACATCCAGTAAATACTTCAAGCTATAAATGTACTTTCATTTCTTCCCTACATGATCTGTTTGGAAAACCTCCAGGTTAGTAATGTATGGAAACTTTGCCTTTCACAGCATTATTTTAAAATGCGACTTTATATGGGTGTGGTAAGAGAAAATATTACAAATCGGGAAGTTTCCCAAATCATGTACAGTATATGCATTACTCTGTTTGCATGCTGTTCATTCCCAAGGGCTGTGAGGACTAACAGTCAGCAACAGCATACACTAATAATTTCCTGCAGTAAACGCTGAGCTTAGTAGGATTGATAAAAAGTTATACATAAGACAAGCAGAGTAAACGAAAAAGATTAACAGGTGAGCAGATTCTTGTAAACGGTCCTTTAGATGTTGAATTTTATTATTTTAGATATTTTTTAAAACTGGTTTAGATAATTGTACAGTTGATAATCTAAAGGCTTAACCTTTGAAGGAGCTTTAACACAGCCCTTTGATTAAGAAAACGTTTGTATAAAAAAACATTGTCATGTTGTTCAAATGTATTGTGTACAGTGTATGACCAATCCACCAGGGTCAACTATTGGAATAACAACTTGTTCAAATGCTGTGTTGCAGAATGGCATAATTTCTATGTAAACATTTTAGTGCTGGTTGATATATCATCAGTGTTAAAGAATTTAACAGTAGTGAGTAATACTTCGTTAGTCATTTAGTTTTGTTATCTGAAATTTAACAAAAACACATTATAGGAAGTTCGGATGGTTGCCTCTTCCAACTTAGTATTGTCAGCACTGCCTGGACTCTTTCTACAATCTGCCTGCCAATTCTAAGTATTAAATCTAGAACTTTTCTTATGCCAGGTAGGATCTCTGTCACTGAACTAATCAAAATAAAAATTACTTGGAATTACCTGAAATGACAGTCTATATGCCAACTCTGCTATGAAAACCATTAATATATAGTCGTGTAGACATTCTTATTGCTAAAAACCTGCATCATAATTAAACATATGGGAAAATATTTTAAAATGTTTTAATAGGCTGGAATTATGTCTCATATGGAATGTCCTAAGCTTCCATATTATTGTCTGAAGTTCCATAGCTAGAATTTTTTAAATAAAAGGTGATAACACTTGTTAACCTGTGGTCTAGGTGAGTTGCCAATTTGTTCTATGTGGAAAGAAGTCTTAACACTTGCTTTTAAAAAAAAAAATACATATTCTTAGTTCTTTAGTTCCTTGAATCTAGTGCATAGAGAGCATATCCACAGCTATTACTAAATAATCACAGGCTCATATTATATATTTGCGTAAAAGTAAAATGTGTGGGAATTATTTTTTTAACTATATTTAGTGTTAATGTTTAAAATGAAAAAAATGGGAACATAATACATATAGTATATTTATCGGAAATCTAGATATTTTTTAAAATTATTTTTAATAAGAGATTAAGCTGGTTTGTCACTGGCTGGATTTGACCTGCAAAACAATTTAGCAACTAGAGATTTTGCTATATTTCAGAGAGCAGGATTTGCACGCTAATTTGCAAGGCTACTAAGAACAAACATTTTCTAATGTTTATAGTAGGTAAGCAATTAGCATGTCATTCTTTGTAATGAGAAGCCTTACAGTCACATTAAAAAAAGATTTAGTTTCTTTGGAGCTCAACCCTTTTTCCACAGGTATACTTTTCTCCTTGACTGTTTTCAGCAAATAAAAAATAATTAAAAATTGTTAATGAAGTAACCGGGACATAAAAACTTTAACTACATTGATGAAATTTGAAGCATCTAAACATCTGATCTTGGATTTTAAAGTTTGGTAGTTTTAATAATACACTGCATATTTATTAGGAATTTTCATTCAACTGTGTCTATAAGCTTGGTTTGTTTAAATAATTTCGTTTTTTTATTGCTCTTTTGGATATCAGCATCTATCTTTGATATATTGGAGATGGATATCTCATTCCAGCAGAGCTGTAGATTGAGATGTGATAATTCCAGTTGTAGTTTCATTTGTACACCTGTGTAATAATTGCTTCATAGCTGATGCGGTGAAATTTAAAGGAGTATATTAGTATATTTTGGAGAGAAAAACATTGTAACAAGTAACAATTGTAACTAGCTCAGGCTGTAGTGGACAAAACTATAGCCTGAGCCAAATTCTGCTGCAGATTTTCTCATGCCTCTACTCATTCATGCAGACTTCTTATTCTCCAAGGAGTTCTCTGCATCAGATTCCAGTACCCCTAAGGTCAGGACCTAATAAACAATTTGTTTTCTAAAACATTTGGCCTGGTTAATCTTCCTATGTTATGATTTTAGCGATGAGAAATAATTCTGTTTTCCAATCAGAGCATATTTACATAATTATTGCATAGTTAACTTTGAAAACCAGTTTATAGTTATATTTTTATGAGCCAATATTTCTGTCCGTTAATATGTTTCTAAAGATTACATTTTTAAATATAGTCCATCTATGAAATTTCTATGTACAGAAATTCGAAGGTTGTTTTTTTTAGCAGTGCCTGTTTTCTATCCAGCTTCAGTTCATATATTAGATATTATTGGAATATTAGAAGTCAGATGGCTTTTGAAATGAAAGTAGATTTACTTGATTATTATCTCATTTCTAGGCAAAAAATTTAATCTGCACACTTGATGACTGTTGTGTTTTGCACATTTTGGCACTAACTACTGTGTGCATAAACCACACCCTATACATGTGTGAAGTTAGTAGTAAAACAAAAATAGCTATAACATTTTATATTGCACAACTTAAAATATTTCTAGAGGGTAAGCAGGTTAGAATTTCACCTACTAGTTAATCCAGTTTTGATGCCAAGAAAACCTATTGGGTGTTCATGCAGTACAACACCTGTATGTTGTGTATACCTGTAAGTACAAAGGTGGGCGTATTTATTTGATTTTTTTTTATCAAAGCCACCTGATAGATTATACCTAGCTGTTCTAAAGCCAGTTGAACTTTAGTACGATTGTACTAAATGCAGATGGCATATAAATAATCAGATTGTTTTCTCTGTTGCTATATTTTAATATCAGGTAAAATTCCTTAAATTCAGTTTATCACAGTCTTTGAAACAAAAAACAATACTAAGACTGGATAGAGAATATGGTTGTGCCATTGTTCTGGTTCACACAGCTGATAATTCATAATGCAGTTTATCTGATTTTAACTTAATCTCTTCTATGAAAATAGTTACTGTAGTGTGTGAAGCATGATTTACATGTTTTTCTGTAGAAAAAAAAGTAAATTCTTTAAATCTTTGTAAGAATTTTATCTCCCTATTGAAATACTTTCCCAATCTCCTCTGTAGGTTGTTTTTTTTTTAAGATAAAACCAATAGTACTTTATTGCTTTATAACAATCCATTTACTGTGTCTCCAATTCCTGCCTGTTAAGGTTCCTAATTCTCAACTCCTGTTAAGGTCCCTAACCAAATTGGGCCTTTTTCTCAAAAACAAGTATTTCACACTGAAGCAGCCATATTTTAGTTACAGTATAAATGAAGAGCATGACTTTTTAAATCTGTAAATGGAAACTGAAACAACCTGCAACATTAGATCTGTAAAAGGAAACCTAATTTAAAAAAAAATATCTTGTTGCAAGTGAATACATGTGACAGTCTTTGAAATAGCTGGAAATTGTGTTTGGGCAGTGGCTGAAGAAATCTGACATTAATTGGAACAATGCTGTAGAACTTGTCAGTAAATTTAAATTCTTCCTTCTGGATTTAGCTGATCGGATATGCTGGAAGCTCATTTAAGAAATGAATGTGTTAGAAATCTAGGTGATTTACTTCTTGTCTTGTTTTAGCAACTTGTCTGTTTTTATAAGTTCTTTTATTGTTAATTGGTGTCAGATCCACTGATAATAATAAAGAAATTCATGGAAGACTGAGAGGAAAAGGAAGGTCAGATGGAAGGAAGGGGAATTATTGGGCATAAATTCCAAGAGTTCTCTTCCATGAAGTTTGAAACTAGGAAATGTTGGGATTTTTAGACACAAGATCCTTGCTAATTTGAACATAAGCTGGTTATTTTTGGCCCTATTTAAATAAACCCCTTAAACCTGGCTGTACCCCACACCCTGTATGAGAGTGGACAGTTTATTTATTTGTTAAATTTATTTTTATTTGAAGCCTATGTCACCATGGGGCTACTCTAGGTCGCTTATAATAATAAAAAGGAAGAAAAGGAGTGGAGTGCAAACAGAAGACAAGTAAAATAATGGAACAATAAAATAAACAATGACAAGGAACACAATGGGAATAATTCATCAGTATGATAACCAGAAAGATGGATGGGTGGAGAACAGAGAGAGCAAAGGAATGGGGAAGGTGGAGTTTGCCACCAGTCTAGTGGCCAGTTCCAGTGTGGAACTCCCTCATTTGATCTCCTGGCCAACTGGAGTCTCTTGTGGAAGGATGGGATGATGGGTCCCTTGTGAGGTATTTTAATCTTGATTCTTGGATTTTTCCCCCTGGATTTTTTTTTGAGTGATGCTGTTTCTCTATTTTTAATCTTCTGTTTTAATTCCTATCTTTTGTAAGATACCCAGAGCCGTGTTGGATTGCGGCAGCCTATAAGTTATTTTTTTAAAAAATAAATTCCATAATAAATATATTATTAAAATCTTAATTATTTCAGTAACAGAGTGTTTTAATAAACTTTCATGTGGGGGCAGCTAGACAGTGCTGAATTTGAGACCAGGGATTGATGAAGTACAGACTGGGTAGAGCGCTCAGTTCTCCTACAGCAGGTCCAGATTGCTCACAGCTGCTGAGCAGGATCAGCTCTCTGGGGTGACAAACTTGATTTCATTGAGGGCTGCATCAGGGTTATGTTTGACCTCTGGGGACTGGGTGGATGTGGCCAGCTCAACTTCACTCATGTTGGGGTGTGTGTGGGGGCCTGAATGCTCTGCCAGTGAAAATGGGCTCCCGAGCTCCGTTTTTGGCTGCAGCGGCCTTCTACAACCCTCTGCCAGTGAAAATGGAGCTCTGGAGGGCCACACACAGCCCTCATGAGCTCCATTTTCTTTGGCAGAGGCACTGCAGGCTGGTCCTTTGCTGTTTCTGGGGCAGCCCCTGTGGGCCAGATCTAATCACCAAGCTGGTTGGATTCAGCCCAGGTGCCTTGAGTTTGACACCCTTGCTCTACAGCCACAGACCCAAGGCTACTCCTGTTTCATAATAGATAAGAACCAAGGTGAGAGTCCAGCAGATTGATAAAGATGGAGGAGGAGGAGGAGGAGGAACCAAGGCAAAACTAGTTATTGCAGACAAAACTGGTTGTCTAGTTTAGATAACATTGTGCAATAATTGCTTTATTAAATTATGATTTGTAGATATTAGGTTAAAGATTAGTACATTTAAATATTTTAGCTTATTTATACTCCACAAGACATTCTTAAAACATAGTACAGAACTATGTATGGTCATGGTTGCCATCTTGAAATGTTTAGAATGCTTTTAGATAGTGGCTAAGTAACTGGAACTTGATTTATTATTAGAACAGTTGAGCCCTGCATTATGTAGTAAGCTGTAATACCTCTAAATCTTGCAGGATGTATTTCTGAGTAGAAAATCATTACATGGAATAATGTAATTTAGAAATTAGAGAGGTCCAGCCAAGTTGTATGCTTTGAAGTCCCATTGACCTGAATGGGAAAGGGTTAAACACATTCATAAATCTAGAAGCTAAATGCTTAGCTTTGTCTGGACAATGTCTAAATTATTGTGAAATGAGAATATATGAATATGTTTAAATTCACTGTGTGACCATTCCTATCTTCACTTACTAGTATTTCATAATGTAATGCTATTTTGTAAAGTGAAATGATTTTTAAAAACTTTTAATATTTTACTTTTGCTGGTTCAAGATAATTAACAATTATAAAAATGTGTGAAAATATAGTGTGTTTTTAGGTATAATTTTTAAAAAATATCTTTACAAACTAGATGTCTGCATTTGGTGTCAAGCAGCTTTGAGCTTTGAACCTATCAAAATAACCATGTTTACTTTGTTTATATCCATTTATGAAACGTGGTGACACTATATAGCCTATGGTATAAAACTAGGTTTGTTTATATCTTCTGTGAAGAAATAAAACATACTATGAAAGTAATTGTGCATTGATACCTAACCAGGTTAAAATAGAATAAACTTTAAATTCAAGAGATATTTGATATAGTGTCTAATATTAAAATAGATTTTAATTGTATTTCAAGTCCTAATGAGACCAAGGAATAATAAGAAATGTGAACATGGAACATTTCATACGGGCAAGAGCAATGTTTCCCAACCTCAATGTTTATGATCTGTGGACTTTTTCTCCCAGAATTCAAACCACGCTGGCTGGGGAATGTTGGGAGCTGCAGTCTACACATCTTAAACCCACTAAGGTTGAGAACACTAGGCTAGATTAAATAGTGGCAAAGCTAGTGGTGTAGATCTTCTGGCACAGGAAGTTCTAGATACTTTACTGTCCGCTGAATTGAGCTCAAGCTTTTTAAATAATTATGCAGATAGCTTGTCTGTTTAGGATGTTGGCTGGCAGGGAAAACTGTCTGTAATGCAAGTTCACCAAGACTTAAGTTATCTAGAGTCTCAGATATATTAAATATCAATTCCATGTCTGATGGCTGTATTATATTTTCTAAATGTTTGAATTCCCCTCTCCCACCTCCCCGCTTTTCCAATTCTTTAACTGTAGGAATTTTTGCTTGCTGCTGGGCTGCATTTAATTTCAGGTCTGACTCATTTTATTGAACATGTTTAAATTGTTGCTCTTCTGCACTTTATAGCAGTGCTGTTTCTTGAGCAAAATGTGTTTCCCACTTGAGTCAGCATGAAAAGGATTTTCTATTAAAGCAGTCAGCTGTTTACTTGAGAACAGCTGACAAAATTTCATAGTTTCAGGCTCAAAGGGTAAAATGAGCTTGTCCTTTAGGCAGGTTTGGATAGATTCCAGGCTTTGAGAAACAACTTGAGTATCCAAGGAGTAGATCCCCCCCCCATACACACTTCTCTCTCTTCCATTCAGCCTCTTGAATAAGCCCAATGATTGGTAGAAGGTATGGTAAGTTGGGTGATTTCTTGTATGATTAAAACTAAAGCTTGTAAATGCTTATTTATTTCTAGATAATAATAGCAAATTTTTAGATATGAGTAATTAAAAAATAGTGGCAGTTCAGTTTAAATGTATAAATAAGGAAGTTTTACAGATTTTTCTTATACACACCACACACACACATGAAAAATAGAAAAATCTGTAAAACTTCCTTATTTATACATTTATAATTTATACATCATATATATATATATGATGTATAATATGATTCCATCCTATTATATATAAACATAGTCATTCAACTGAGGATCTAAGACCATAATTCTAAGATACAATTAATACATCTTAGTTAATAATTTGAAGGGGAGATGGGGAAAATGATTTGTCCCGATAACCACAAATATCTAAGACACATTGCCATATTAATTTTTCTTCTGGTAACTAGAATTTTTACGTTTTCAAAATTTAATGGCCTTTCTTCCACTTTAATAATGAATTGGATGTAATTTCTTTTGGGATGCTCCAGCTAGCAGGGGACCCAATTTTCTTTTTTCTTTTTTTTCCATTTCTTTCTGTAGCTCTGAAAAATTATTTCTATTGTTCCTCAGTCCCCCTGAGCACATTTTTAAGGTGCGAGAGAAAATCAGCAAAAATCACTTCCTCCTATTTTATCAGCAGAAATCACCACTATGAGAAATCTTTAGAATTTGAAAGCAATCCATAGTTTTTATATAACAGCTTCTGGACCCCTCCCACCTCCTCAAAAAAATACCCAGTGTTGTGAAGGAAATGATAAGAAATATAAGACAATTATTGTAGATCAGGAATGGACACTTTATAGTCTTCTATCTGATGATGGTGATCAATAGTATTCATTATTTTAATGATTATAAATGGTGTTGCTGACATCTGTTAATCAATGTTAGTGAAGTAACATCAAGTTTTTAAAAAAACATGCTTAGGTTGTTAAATTTAGATGCTGGTCCTCGTCATTGGCGTGATCAAACTACTGTGTGCAATCTATTTTGTAGATTGGTAGGTATATGAAATAAGTATGTAAATTAATAACAAAGTAACCAAAATATTACTAGAGTTATAATTTTAAAATTGTTGAAAAGTTTTTAAAATTGTGTTTCATTTGAAAGATAAATTTAATTTTCAAAAGTAGTATGAATAAGGTAACACCAGTATTGTTTTCTTTCCAATCTAGTGTGTCTACTACCTCATTATTTTGACATTTCTTAGCATTTATTATGAGTTTATCAATGCCCTTTATGATCATTGAGGATAGATATAATTGTCTACATTTGCTAAGTCACTTTAAAACTGTGTTTTGTTGGTTGCGGCTCAAGCCAGAGTGCTTTGGATGTGTAAACTAGTGCCTGAAAGAATACATGTAATCTTCCTTGTGCAGCATCTTCTGTGATCACTTTTCTGTTGAACAGACAAGGAAGACACTGAGTAAGAAGAATAACCCTTGTTGGACACTATTAAATAAGTTATGGCTTTCTCAGTCAACCAAACAGATGATAAGTGATGTTCTGTAGTGTGATTTGACAGTGGCATATGACAAGAGAAATATAGCAATGGTTTGTCTCCCCACAAACACCACAGCTTGTTACCAATTGGTCACATATGAAGGAAGGAAACTTAGCTAGATATTTCCTTTTATGTGCCCTTTTTAAGAGAAGAACATTTTGACATTTGATTCTTGATTTTTTCCTTTAATGTTCATTAGTAATAGGTCTTAGTGGAAAAACTTTGTTTTCATAAGGGCTGAAACTAGTTATGGCAAAAGTTATGGCAGAAATTATAAATTTCTACTTTCAAAAATACAATACTCCCAAATGGGTGCTTCACTTTTTCCTTTTAGATTATACCGGCTCAGCAATATTTGGAATTGTTTTGTCTAAAGAAAATTCTGTAAATACACTTAGTCCTCATGAAATGATTTAAAAGTCACATGTTCTTTTCTGTAATTTTCTGTCTACACTATCAATATCAGTCTAAAAGCCTGGGACAGCTGTAAGTTTTATATAATCAAGAAATATTATTTTTAATATAATTTAATTAATAACTATTTTAATAATGTGGAACTTTATCTGGTGTAATTAATATGACAAAATATATACAGTCAGTCCCTAACTTATGACCACATTTGGGACCAAATTTATATTGTTAAATAAGAAATTGTTAAAAAAGAATTGCACCAGATTTTACCATTTTTTTAACATAGTTCTTAAGTGAATCGTAGCAGTTGTTAAGGAAATCACTCAATTATTAACTGAATCTGGCCTCCCCTGTTGACTTTGCTTATTGGAAGCCAACTGGGAAGATTGGAGATGATGATCACATGGCCCTAGGACAGGGGTGGCCAATTATGGCTCCTTCATGACTTGCTGGCTCAGGAATTTTGGGAGTTGAAGTCCACGAGTCCTGGAGGAGCCATAATTGCCCACCCCTGCCCTAGGATTCTGCAACCATCGTAATTACATGTTGGTTGCCAGTTGTCCAAATTTTGATCACATGACTGTGGGTATCTGCAGTGGTCACAAATGCAAAGACTGGTCATAAGACACTTTTTTCAATGCTGTTGTAACTTTGAATAGTTGCTAAATGAGTGGTTGTAAGTCAGGGACCACCTGTACCTTTAACAGTTTACAAAATCATGACATAGAAGAAACACTATCTAAATAAACCAGGGATGTCAAACTGGCAGCCTGTGGGCAGAATGTGTCATGTGCAGGCCACGCCCATCCTAGCTCCCCAAAGGAGAAAAATGTCACGAAACATCATGCGATGGCAACATGACACTGTGAGTTTGACACCATGAAATAAACTACATAAACTTTTGGAAGGCTAGTTCCATAGCTATAACAATAATGATTATTATATCTATTTGCCAACGTTGGCAGAGGCCAGTAACTTCTTAGAGGTTGCAAAAATGTTCTTGATTAGTTACCTTGTGTTCCTGGAATAAAGTTCCTAATGAACATTAAAATAAGATTTTTATTATATTTGACATCATTATTTAAAAAAAAAGTCTGATCTTTGTATATATAACTCAATTTGAGTCAGTGAATCAGGTAGAATTATGTTTTGGTTTCTAAGTATTAGATGCTAATTTCTAAGGGAGATGCTCCCAAACACATGTGATAAAATGATCTGGATTGAAAAATAGTTAAAATGTCTGGTGTGCCATTGCTCTCTAACTTCAGCTTTTCAAAACATATTTTCAAATGTCATGGATATGAATAAAAATCTTTTAGTGATTTGAGACCCTAGTCTTCTATAAAATAAGGTCTGTATTTGGTGAACTTTGTGATCAGTTCTCCTGTTCCAATCTTTCTTAGATGAAGCTCAATTCTGATCTAGAAATATTTAGCATTGAACCATACAAAGGCTTAAACTTGGCTTGAGCTACCGTAATACTTGGAAACTTAATTGCCCTGGATTTGCTCAATTTCACATGTACTTTTATTTTGAAGGAGTCAAATAAAACAATCTCATCCTTAATATGTTTTTTAAAAAACCCTCTTGTCCTTCATTAACTATTTTTTTTAGAAAAAAAGTGATTCCAGATTAAAGTTCATTATTCTAAATTAACTTTAAATTTTAGTAATTTAGCAGAAGGCAGTGAGTAAAGATCTAAAATGTTTTTGCTCCAGTATAAAATAAATCAGTCAGTGATTTGGATTGAATCCAGAGCAGAAGCTGATCTTACCATTCTTAAAATTCACTGTTGTTATCTAGAGCTTGAAGCAATATTTTAATAAGATAAACCCTAGCCTAATATTCTAGCTGATTTGCTGAGATCTACCCAACTTTGAATTAAAATTATTCACCTTAGTGTGCATTACCACATAAAGCAAATGGGAGAGGCTGTTGCTGATGTCTGCTTCATACTAGGTAACACAATATAAGATTA
The DNA here is from genome assembly GCA_017656035.1 of Myanophis thanlyinensis. Taxonomy (NCBI): domain Eukaryota; kingdom Metazoa; phylum Chordata; class Lepidosauria; order Squamata; family Homalopsidae; genus Myanophis; species Myanophis thanlyinensis. The sequence continues at coordinate 18,476 of JAEANM010005497.1, forward strand.
GATTTAGTTCTGACAAATTCATTTCAAAACAGAATTAAATATTAATATGCTGGTAAGGGTTGTGATATAAAAATGCTTACTGTACAAAACATACCACCAGCCTACCCTTTTACAGTACAAATTATGTAGGGGATATCATTGGGTAATGGAGATAAAGAAAAACTGGTTTTCTTTACATCTGTGTAGTTTTTTCATATGTTCCTCTTCTCCAGTGCATACATAGTGTGCTTTATGTTTTTCTATTTTTTAGAACTAGCAAGTTTAGGATCCTGGAATTCTTGGGAGGAAACTAGGTACAGAGAAAGGTAAATCTACATGGATAGTTAGATATCTGCTTTTACATGCTGGCATAAAACTACATGCTACATTTTGAAACTGGAAAATTGAAGGAGCCATTTATTTGTTACTGAACACTTTCTATAAGAAATCATGAGTGCATATGGAATCTAAGACTTTATCTGTGTAAACATAGCAACCTACAACTGAGGGAAACACGAAAGGCTTGTTATATAATTATCTAATGGCTTCTTAGATATTACCAATTACATTCTTTATTACTTCTGGTAAAAGTCCCTTGCAGTAATACTAATTGGTAGCCAAATGAGTTCTTTCTAAACTTCTTCACTAAATCAGCCTTACTCAGACTTGTGATGTTGGCAATGAATAGTGAAGGTGTACTTCCAATAAATTTGGAGGGCAGGAGGTAGGGTAAAACAACTTTTAACATTTCCTATATGACGCTTTGCAATATGATTATCAATAACCAACCCAGTGATTATTAACCAACTAAAAAATTGAAATACAAATAGTCCTCAATTTATGATCACAATTGAGAAATTTGTTAAGTGAGTTTTGAGTCATTTTATGACTTTTCTCACCACATTTGTTAAGTGAATCACTGCAGTTCTTAAATTAATAACATGATTGTTAAGCAAATCTCGTTTCCCCATTGACTGCTTGACAGAAGGCCGCAAAAGGGGATTGTATGACTCTAGGACACTGTGTCAAGATTCAAATGGAGATTTTGTAAAGGGGGGGGGGTATTAAATGTATTTGCATGTATATGGGCTAGTTAAGGT